>CAUYRT010026755.1:0-12025 GCA_963574885.1 Lepilemur ruficaudatus
CCCCGGCGGTGCCGCTGCTGCTGCCGCCCGCGTCGGCCGAGGCAGTGGGCCCGTCGCCCCCAGGGGCTCTGCGCTGCGCCCTTGGGGACCGCGGGCGCGTGCGGGGCCGGTCTGCGCCCTACTGCGTGGCCGAGCTCGCCGAAGGCCCCACCGCACTGCCCGGGCCGTGCCGGCGAGGGTGGCTCCGGGGCGCCGTCGCCTCCCGGCGCCTGCAGCAGCGACGATGGACCCAAGCCGGGGCACGCGCCATCGACGACGACCCTCACCTACTCCTGCAGCAGCTCGTGCTTTCGGGAAACCTCATCAAGGAGGCCGTGCGGAGGCTCCAACGAGCCGTCGCCGCGGTTGCAGCCACTGGCCCCGTGGGCGCCCCTGGGTCTAGGGGAGGCCACAGCGGACCGGACCCCGTCGCCTTGCAGCCCTCAGGCGCCTTTCTCTGACCCGAGCCCGCTGAAGGAGGAAGAGGAGGCCGCTGCGCAGACCCAGCAGCGCCCTGTCCCCCCACCCCTGAGCTGAAGCCGCCGTCGCTATCCTGGGAGCGACCACGTAGGCTGAGGGGAGGCGCGTGGAGAGAGATCTAAAGCTGAGTAGTTACCGACCCCGGTGAAGCTGTTTGAGCCAGGGCGCGTCTGTGCTTCTTGAGAATTTCCCCCGCCATCGGGGCCAAGGACCTGGGATAAAGGGGCAGAACTATGGCAGCTAGCTACTTGCATCGACTTGTACCTGACTTAGCCCTTGGGGGCGTCGTGAGTTTGGATTGTTCAAAGATGGGGCTCGAAGGGGTGGGAGTCGCGAGAGCTTTATAACAATACTTGAAAACTAAGGACACACATACATTTGCTTCTTGTTTTCCGGTGGAGGAACTTGGTGAAAGTGGTGCTACAGTTGTTGTGCAAAGAAATTCCTGGGGGCAAGAAGAATGCAAAAGCTTGGCAGTGGGTGGGTTGGCATCATCCCCTTTCTCCCACCTAATGGGTGGCCGGTGAAGGTGGGAGTTGTGAACTCTGGCGAGGGGACTGGAGGGACGTGGAGAATGTTGAAGGTGGAAGAGTTGGATTTGAATGTGGACTTTCAAACGACTTGACCTTGCCACCTGTGGTTCAAGGTTATGGTTTGCTGTAGGTGGAAGGCTTTGGGGGTTCCTGGGAGAGCTAACTCACCCTGGGTGTTTATTCTCTTGCTCCAAGAAGAGCCCTGTTTGTGCTTTGCTACCGCTTGGAGTCTCCCGAGGACACACACAGAGAGGGACGTGTGGAGAGAGTTATTTGCTTTTTTCTGTGTTTTCCTCTTTCCAGAACTGCTCCTTCTGCTGCAAGGGCACTCTTGGCCATGTCAGGAGCTTTCTCATTAACACTGGTAAACAATCTCTTGAGTCTCTCTCTGTCCTTCTAGTCAGCCTTTTTTATTCCACCCTTTCTGGTGTCTGTAGGGATGGATGAGAGACCCTGGACGTTTTTCTGGTCCATTCTGGCCCTCCGTGGGACTGTGGGCCTGAGCCTCTGTGGGTTCTCCCTCACCTGCGCAGTTTTTCTCCTGCGGTGCCAGCTTTTCTTTGTGAGCGACTGAAACTGTCTTTAAAATGTGACTCTCCCAGAGGAGAAACCGCTGGCTTTACCCTTGTGAAACTTGACGGCGCTTGAGTAAGGTGCCACCCCCCAGACTTTAAGGTAGCTAAACCAATTTTTTAAAGATTCAATGGCTTGTTCATCCTCCAGATGTAGCTGTTGACGTACACTTCGCAACGGAGTGTCTGAAATTGTGATGGTCCTGATTTATAGGATTTCTTTATTAAAATGTCTGCTGAATAAATTTGGTTTTTGTTTTGAAGCATAGTTTGTCTTTTTGATGGAAATGGGGGAGGGGAAGAAAAACATGTAGGGGTTACCATTAATAATGAAGAGTACACTTGGGGTAACAGAGGATCTGGGCAGATGGCTGGGGCCAACTCCGCTGGACACAGAATCCTAGTTGAGCCGCGGTACTTGAATGCTTCTGGGTTGATGTTCCACAGATCAGAAAATTAAGTCCAGGTTTTTAGAAGATGCAAGATGGATTTCCACTCCTGTTGTGGAAAGAAAAATAGAATCCAGAGCTGCTTTCTGTGCTGGAGGGCAAAGAGGTGCTGTGTCTGGAGGGAGGTGGGTTTTCATTTGGATTTCTTCTGCAGAATGGGGAGGGCATAGGCAAAGCCAGCCTGTTTTCTCCTTTGAGACTGATCCAGTCTTGAGCTATGGTGTAGGGAAAGAAAAACAGGGTTTTATAGCAATTTATTTGGTAGTTGTAAAATGGCTTGGTTTGAGCAAGCACAACTTAAATTTAACTGAAGCAGTCCCCTTAAATCAGCCCAGTCTTCCCCAGGCACAGAGCCCTTGCTGAACCCCTTCCTACTTCCTGCCCTGCCCTTTTCAGGGAAACCTTGATACAGCCCAGCTCTGCTAACTAGCCCCCTGGGGACTTCTCCTGCTCAGCACCCATTCCTCCGCTGCCTGGCCAGCACACTCCTGAGTGCTGGTGACTCGGGGTTGACTCAGCCCTGCTGCTTACCAGCTGTGTCATGGCGGGCAAGCCACTGCCCTGAGCTTTTCCCTTCTCTCATTTATGAAACAGTAATACTTAGTAGCGGTAGTTTGGACAGTTAATTGAGGACTTGAGGTGTCTGGGAGACTCAAGTGCTCAAAAATTGGTAGCTACTCATTCTTGGCACTACCACATGGCTTTATGTACCAGGAAGTAGGCACTATTTTTCCATTTTCTAGATAAGGACACTGAGGCCCAGGAAGTTAAGTGATTTGCCTGAAGCCATCATCTTCTAGGTGGTGGAGCTGGGATTTCAACCTGGGCAATCTGGCTCTAAGATCTCCTGCTTTCTTCAACGAAGTCTTTGGGTCATAATGTGCCACCTACATGAGACTTTGTAAACACCATTTTCTCTCATGCTAGATTTATTAAAAGTTCTTAACAGCATCCCACAAACCTTGACCCACTAACACTTCAACACAGTAGCATCACCATTCTCAAACTTTTCTTGTGCAACAGCCATATGTGTGCAAGATGCTGGGGACTCTGGATAAGGCAGGCTTTGAGACGTCCTGGCACAATCCACAATCAGATTTGGGGGCTGAGACCTTCCCATAAGGGAATAGGAATTGTATAAGAGAGGTTCAGATAAATGGCATATGGCTGCCTCCCTTAGAACGTTGGGTTCTCTGTAAGATGAGGGCATGGGGCCACGGCAGAGAGATCTCCAGTGCAGATAACCTGTGGGTCTGCAGCATGGTTAGAACAGCACTCAGGAATGAGCTTAGAATGGTGACTACAGACAAGGAGAAAAGATCTACAGGACCCAAGAAGCAAGGTAGAGGGGGAAAGGGAACTGAGCCCTGTTAAGGACTGGCACCGTGGAAGGCACCTTTTCAAGATGTTTGCAATGGTGAGAGGTAGGCATTATTGGTGGTAGAGCAGAATCTGAACTCAAGCCCTGTATGTTGCTCCTTTTGCTTCCTGTCTGAGCCTACCCCACATTCCTTTTCTCACTTGCCCCAGCCCCTTCTAAAGACCCAGCCATTGGCAAAGCCTGTAGAGAGCCTAGTCCCAGTCCTGGGTCTGGGGAGGTGTCTCTGTGTCTAGGAAGCAATGGCCATTTCCAAGGTGTTGCAACTTGGAATAGCCCATTCCTAGTACACAGCACAGGAATGATTTTGGCTTGGATATCCCTAGCCTCTTGCAATGCATGGGCACAGAGCTGGGGGTGTGGGCAAAGGAAAGTTAAGACACCTCCATCCTCTGAAGGGGCCGATGCCTAGGTTTTCCTGTAACAAGCGTCAAGCGCAGAAGGACCAGAGTAATAGGGAAGTGGCCAGGAGAAACAGGGTTGTGTGTGTGTGTCGGGGCAGGGGGTGTTGATGTGGTTTGGAGATTTGGTTAGGAGTTTCACATTGGAAGTTACAGGGTCAGCTGGTGGCTCGTAAAATGACTAGCAGTTGGAAAGGGATCAGCGCTGAAGATAAAGATTTGGAAGTTAAAGCTAAGAGGGGTGGAAGGAGCCTGGGAGATCCTGGCAGTTGAGCAGTAATGACAACACTAGCTAATGTACTCAGAGTGGCACTTACCATGTGCCAGGCTCTGTTCTAAGCACTTTGCAAAAACGCAACTCATCAAACCTCTGGGAGAAAGAAGAATACACAAAAGGAGCAAACAGAGAACGGAGAGGAGCCAAGGAAGGCTGTAGGGTGAACTCCTAGGGGTGGTGGAATATTTGCGGAGTCTACGCATGCGCATGCACACTCATACAAACATGTAGTTAGATCTATATTATTATTTAATAATATCTCTATGTATATCCTCTGAGGTCAGTCCACAGAGGTCCAGGGTATGTGGAATGAGAGCTTGTTTAATGACTTTCATCGTCTATTTTGAACCCTGAAGTTAATTCCCCTTCTCTTTATCAGCACCATTAAGTAGTGTGGTGAACACCTGCACTAAGTTCCTCCCCCTTAACCCAGCAGAAGAAAAGTATTAATACTATTTATGGTGTATCTGCAGAAGGGGGCTTGTGACTTCAGTGTCCAGGGAAAAATTTCAGGAAAACCTAGGAAACCATTTCTCATCAGTGTTAGGCTGTGGAATCTAATGTAGACAGTTAAAGACATGGGCAAAAGGCAGGGCAAAGGTAACAGGATGATAACCAGCTTGTGCTTTTTTTTAACCCACCCAAATCAATAACTCAAACAAACTGCCTTGGACAGCCTATCAGTGGGGGGTTGTGATTTTACTTCCTGGGAGTCAGTTAACCAGTGATAAGGGCGAGCAGTTAATAAACTCCTTGATGTCAGTTTTAGTTTTCATTCTGTGAAATCGTTCACACGAAACCATAAACATACCCGGCCATCCCAGGCGTGAAGCGTTACACAAGGTTGTTTCAACAGCCAATCTGTCAGGTGCCAGGCCACACTGTGGTAGGACAGTTTGGGACACAGGGTACTGTCACGTGGGACATCCAAACCTACAGTCCCCCAGAGCCCTGCCCTTCAAATCTGCTGGGCCTGGGGACCCCCTGCCCTCCCACCTCCTCCAGGAGCCTTGTCCTTTGTAGCATCTTCCTTTCATACCCTGCACCCGCATTCACTTGTCACAGGTCTCCTGGTTGAGGGAATCTGTCCCTTGGTCCCGTTCTCCCTTTTTGCCGTTGTTCCTCCTTTCCCATCTTCTTCAGACTTGTAGGCACCACCTTTCATCATCTGTGGCCCAAGCACCCCACTCCCTCAGCCTCCTCGTTTACTCTGCAAATATTTACGAAATGCCAATACCCAGGTGTTGTTACTAAATGCAGCTACCTTTCAGGTAGTGGCCAAAGCATTTTTATTAGCGTTAGCTCAATTAATCCTCACAACAACCCTCTGAGCTAGGGACTTTTATTATTATTGGACTTTGGAGATGAGGACCACGAGGGTAGAGAGGTGAAGTAACCTGCTCAATGTCACAGGAAGGAGGCTCAAGGAAGGAGCCAGGCAGTCTGGCTCCAGAGCCCACATTTTTATGGCTACATGATATTGCACTGAGGCCCGTGGGTTTTCTTTTCAAAATGTCTTTCGTCTTTTCCTCTCCCTTCCCGCCTAGGCCCTTATCGCTGGGTGCCTGGGAGCTGTAACAGCCGCCCAACTGATCTGGCTGACCGTAAATGAATGTTTCCCCTCTGCCCCGGTCCATTCCCCACGCCGTGTGGCCTGACAATCTGCCTAAAACATCCTCTTCATCTTGTCATTTGTCTGCCATCAAAGAATATATAATCTCTTGGGCAAGAGAAGACATTCACATATGAGCCCCTGAGATAACGCAATGACAGTAAATAAAAAGTAAGAGTGAGAACAAAATGAACTCGAAGGTCACTTCCTGCAAAGAAACTGCATGGTCTTCTCAGTACAGATTATGGACAGGGCTGTAAACAGAACTTCAGCTGAGCAGCAAATTTGAATTAGAAGGGGATGAGTTTTCTGAACGGAAATGGGAGGGTTAAGAGCTGTGGTTCCAGGCTGTCCTCACTGCCAACCCTCCCCTTTGTAATATTCCTGCTGCTCCTATTGCACCCGTTCCAACTCCAAGCTGTTTTACAGGCTTGGCTCAAAGGTAACCTCTACCCTTTTCTAATTACACCTCTTCCAGGCTAATATTCTCTCCCTCTACATTTCCCTACCACTTACCTATGTAATAGGGATGCATGAGCAAGAAGGTGGTCTGCCTTTCAGAAGAAACAAGTTTGTGCCTTTTAAGAAACAGATTTGCGAGGTGTGGTGGCTCATGCCTGTAATCCCAGCTCAGGAGGCTGAGGTGGGAGGATCACTTGAGGCCAGCAAGGGCAACACAATGAGACCCTGTCTCAAAAAAAAGAAAAAAGAGGCCGGGTGCGGTGGCTCACGCCTGTAATCCTAGCACTCTGGGAAGCCGAGGTGGGCGGATGGCTCAAGGTCAGGAGTTCGAAACCAGCCTGAGCAAGAGCGAGACCCCGTCTCTACTAATAATAGAAAGAAATTAACTGGCCAACTAAATATATACAGAAAAAATTAGCCGGGCATGGGTGGCACATGCCTGTAGTCCCAGCTACTTGGGAGGCTGAGGCAGAAGGATCACTTGAGCCCAGGAGTTTGAGGTTGCTGTGAGCCAGGCTGACACCACGGCACTCTAGCCTGGGCGACAGGGTGAGACTCTGTCTCAAAAAAAAAAGAAAAGAAAAAGAAAAAAAGAAACAGATGGAAGAGGTCAGTAAGAGGCAGTGTTTTCTTTTTTTTAGACAGGGTCTTGCTCTGTTACCCAGGCTGGAGAGCAGTGACATAATCCATAGCTCACTGCAGCCTCCAACTCCTGGGCTCCAGCGATCCTCCTGCCTTAGCCTCCTGAGTAGCTGGGACTACAGGGTTGCACTACCGTGTCTGACTAATTTTTAAAACTTTTATAGAGATGGGGGCCTTGCTATGTTGCCCAGTTGGTCTCAAACTCCTAGCCTCAAGGGATTCTCCCACCTTGGTCTCCCGAAGTGCTGAGATTACAAGCATGAGCCACAGCAGCTGGCCAGAGGCAGGGTTTTCTACAGAATACTCAAATAGTGGCCTTAATTCAGTGACTTCCAGGAATGCTGTTTTGTTTTCTTTATTTGCTACTTGTTTTCTATACAATATCTTATTTGATCTTCACACTGTCCTTCAAGGTAGGATCTACTCTTATCCCCATTTTGCAGATAGGTTAATTGAGAGTATTGAGTTTACTGACCCTGTCCCAAATCACACAGCTAGCAATGGAGGGCTGCATGTAGAGCCCCTGCTCTCGTATTTATTATGTTTTCTGGGTAACACTGTTAGGGGCAGGCCTTTTGGTCTCCCTTTAGTTATGATGGAAAACCCAGAGGAAGCACCACATAGGAGAGTTTTTGCCTCTTTGCCTGCACCAGCTTTCACAGTGTTCAAATGGAGTACACCTCCAAGTGGAAACCTCTCCAGGCTTCCATCTCTAAAGGAGGCGGTAGCACCAGACTGCTGAAAGCTGAGCTCTCCGGGGGCTGACGTTCTGTGATTACTGAGCATTGGTGGAAGAGAGGGGGGCTAATTGAGTGAGTTAGTAATTTGGTTGCCAAGGTAACTCTTTCCTGATTGGAAGGAAGGGATCACAGGGTTCGACACAGACTTTGCTGGATAGGAAAGTGGTGTCTGATCTTCGCTCCATGTTTCTGCTTCTGAGCTGGAAAAAGAAAGAGCAAAAAAGGGTAAAAATTGAATCCAAATATTGTAGCATGTGTGCCTAATTTGAAATGATCTTGGGGTGGCAGACTCTGGAGTTCTCCTTGAGGTGTGGCTGTCTTTTCCCCAAATCACTTATTTGCCAATTTACATGTTTATTATTATATTTTTTCATTCAGTTTATAGCTTGGTCTTTTATCTCACCCAGGCCATTTTCTGTGGCCAGCTGTCTTTCACAGGATGCTGAACATTTTGTAAGAAAATGGTTACAGCATACCTGGCATTTCCTAGTTCAGCCTAGGGACCTAGAGCAGTTTTCCAGAGGTCCGATCGTAGGGCCACCGATTTAGGGAACTGCAGGGGTGTCATTCACGTTATAATGTGTGTGTGCAGTTGTGCAGTGAGCAGTACTGGACCATGTGATGGTATGGAGCTATTGAAAAGAGACCTGAGCTGGGAGCCTGGAGACCTGGGTTCTAGACTCTGCTAAGCCTCTGACTTCAGAAATGACTTTGGTAGGTCACTCTGCCATGCCCACTTCCCTGAGCTATTTTTATACCTATAAAATGGTCTAAAAACTTTTAAAAAATCATTTATGTCAATCCTGACTTATTCCAAAAAAAGGATTTTGGGGTGAATAGTAAAACTTTGCAGGGTTTTTAAAAGAAGATGAACGGTTATAGGCCTATAGTGCATTTAAAGTGCCTCATACATAGAAGCATTCATTTTGTCTTGTTTTCCTTTTTTAGGAGGCGTTGTACTGTGTGAGCTCTAAGGTTGAGTCTGGCCTTAACCAGTCATGCTTATTACAAGGAGCTAGCACAGTTGGTACAATGGCATCCAATCCTGGCCACAGTTGGTACAATAGCATCCAATCCTGGCCAATTTCCAGAGAAAGCCCTGGACTGCTCCTAACTCTTTGACCGTTGGTAGATCCCCTTCAACTAAGAATTGGGACTGAAGACCTCAGGGCTACTTGCATGCCACACTTGTTGCCAAGAGGTGCCCACCGCATTGCTGGAGGCTCTTCTTCCTCGGTTTGTATTGGAGCCTTCACAATCTCCCTTCCCTTACTGGGCAACCCTACACTGAGGCCCCCACAACCCTTTCTGGGCACTTGTGGGAAATGGCAAGGTTGGTGTTCTGGGGATGCTTCTCAGAGATCACTGTGGTGGGTGGGTGGGGGTGTGTATTTGAGAGAGAATGGGCATTAAGTCAAAATGGGGAGTTAGAAAATCAGGACTCAAAGTCATAGAGCACTGACTCCAGAAGGCAGTTTTGGGATCATGGCATGCTCTTGCATTATGAGAAACTGAGGACCCAGTCACTTGGCTGCTGAGGGGCAGTCCTGGGAAGGAAGGGGTAGGGACCAGATACTATTCATGTCCAGTGCGTGCCAGTCACCACGTTCCCTTTCTCTCCTAGTCCCTGCTGTACAGATGAGGAAACTGAAGCCCACAGAGGTTGAGCAACTGGTCCAAGGTTTCCTCCCCACTTAATGTGGACTTAAACCCTGAATACGCTGTCACCCTGTCTAGTTCCTTCCTTAAGGGAACAGATGGAAGTGAGTCAGAACTGGAGGGATAGAGATGGGCTGTTATGGCACTGCTTAGGGACAGAATGGTAGCAAGCGTGCCAGAGGCAAAGAGAGAGGAGTCCTTTAGTAAGCTCCCAGGCAGTTCTCCCACCACCAGGCTTGCAACCTGAGCAGCCCCCTAACCAAGTGCTGCCCCAGCCCTAAGGGCCACCTTATGGAACAAGTCCAGTTAATGGCCATGCTAGAAAGAAAACAAAGTGATAAGCCTCTCAGCCAGCGTGGACGGGCTGATCTGATGGCCTTTGCTAATAGAGGCAGCTTCATAACACATCTCCATCACTGACTCGTAATCCAAAGGCTCTGAGGTTTTAGCGAATGGGATTGGTCCAAAACCTGACCTCACTTTCATTTAATTTCATGCCAGCACCAATACACACCCAGCTGCACAGACCTTGTCTAACTAGTGAGCTGCTCAGACACAAAGGCGCTCTAATTACCATCCGCAAGCCAGGCTGACAGGGATTTCAAGTGTTTTCATGTTTATGGAGATCAGAGAAATGTGTTCTGTACGTCTTTCCCACTGATGCCAAGTATAAAATAAAACCAAACAAAAAACACAACACATTTATTCAAAACAGGAATTTCAGTTAAGTTAAAATCCTATAATCAGGACAGCCATAATTCCACGCACTCCGGTGCGAAGTGTAGATATGTCAACAGCCACATCTGGATGATGAACAAGCCACTGACTATAAAACTAAAACAACAGAATGGTCTTAGTGCCTTAGAGTGAGTTAACAGTATGTTTCAAGCACTTCACCACGGTTCACAATGGCAAAGCCTGCAGCTTCTCCATTTGGAGGGTCACATTTTCTACTCGGTTTCCTTCACTTACAAAGGCGAGCTGGCATGGCTGGGGGAGGGGCAAAGGGAGGAAATCAACTCCCTCTATCCAGGGAATTGCAGCTGTTATTGCAAATGGCCCCAGAGAGCCCATTATAAACTGCTATGCAAGGCTGTGTCCTTGGAGTGTCCACCACGTGGGGTCTCCCTAGCCCTCAGCCCAGGCACCCAGGTTCGCCCGCGCCACCCACTTGAGCAGCACAGAAAAGCTGAGGGGGGAGACGAGAGACCTAGGGCCACGTCTCAGGACGGTTTCCGTGAAAGCTGGAAGCATGGCCAGGGACAGTGGTCGCCCGCAGGCAGCTCAGCATGTCCCTGCCTCCCCGACACCCGTGGTGGCAGCGCGCAACGCGCGTCCTCAGGAGACTTCAGCACTTGGCAAAACACTGCGCTCTTCTCCGAGTGAAGGCAGAACCCAGCTACTCTGCTCTGCCTGAGCCCTGCAACCCTGTGCGCGCCCAGGAAACAGTGACCTTGAACTCGAGGAGGGGCGAACCGGCTGTGGAAATACACTTGAGAGAACATAGGGTTCACTCTGCGCCTCATTCTACCCTTCCACCATTCAACACCCCGCCCCCGCCTCCTATCCCACCCTTGGCGTACAGCCTTCCCCCGCCACTCTGAAAAAGACAGACAGTTGCAAAGAGAGGGCAGAGGTTACTCCTGTTCAACCCCAAGAGAGTCCTTTCACGGTACCGCATGTTTTATATTAGGAACCAGCACCCCAAAAGACACAAGATGGGCTTTTTAAAAAGTGTCATGAATTTTCAAGTCTAGCAGATTGCGGTACTCCCTGAAATTATCATCTACTCATGTTCGCCTCCCACAAAGTGGATCAGGAACCGGCCCTGAAAAGGTAAAGTAACTGGGATCATCTTCGTGGTTGCGGCGCACGGTGATTCTGAGAAGAGTGGCCCGTAGCCACATGGTCGCCGGCCCCTGTGGTCCGAGGGCCCTGAGAAGCTGCGCGGAACTGCACGCTCTGCGGCCAGGTCTGGTCGGGTCACGCCAAATAAGGAGTCCTACTGACTGTGAGGTTGGGGTGCGCTCTGCAAATTCTGCCTTAAATAGGGCCAGTCAAGTCCTGTATTTCAAATAGATTGGGGCCCTCGACCTCAGTTCCCCGCGAAAACATTCTTGAATTTTCAGTTCCTCATCTTCATTAGCTTATTTCTCCCGCTTCCAAAAGAAAGAGTTCTCCACCAGCCTGAGCAGGATTGGAGCCCTCCGGGGAACCCCTTGCCCTCCAGCCAGAGGCTGGCACTGTGGCCACCCGGGGCGTGTTAGCTGCCAGGGACAAGAACCCCGTCGCCAGTTCTGAGCTGCGCCCTCTCGGACGCGCCAGGGTCACTGCAGGCCGCGCGAGGGCTGCGGGGCGAAGGGGGTTCATGCACTGGGGCCGAGAGAGGCCCTGGGAACGGGCGTTGGGGAAGTTTTGCATGTAACTGCAGGCGTCGCGAATGAAGCCTCCGCACGGCCTCCTTGATGAGGTTTCCTGAGAGCACGAGCTGCTGCAGGAGCCGGTGCGGGTCGTCGTCGCTTGTGTGGGTTTCGGGTTGGGACCCGCGTCGCTGCTGCAGGCGGCGGGACGCGGCAGCCCCCCGGAGCCATCCTCGCCGGCAGGGACCTGACAGCGGCTGTGAGACGCCCCGCTTGCCAGCTCCCGGAGGCCCATCATGGCCGGGCTGAAGGGGCAGTGGGGACAGTGCGGTGGGGCCTGCGGCGAGCTCGGCCACGCAGTAGGGCGCAGACCGGCCCCGCACGCGCCCGCGGTCCCCAAGGGCGCAGCGCAGAGCCCCTGGGGGCGACGGGCCCACTGCCTCGGCCGACGCGGGCGGCAGCAGCAGCGGCACCGCCGGGG
>CAUYRT010026757.1:0-29132 GCA_963574885.1 Lepilemur ruficaudatus
GTCCCAGCTACTTGGGAGGCTGAGGCAGAAGGATCGCTTGAGCCCAGGAGTTTGAGGTTGCTGTGAGCTAGGCTGACGCCATGGCACTCACTCTAGCCCGGGCAACAGAGTGAGACTCTGTCTCAAAAAAAAAAAAAAAAATTCAAATCATATGTTAATACACACTTTGAGGAATATTATAAAAAGCAATCATTAATAATGAACAGAATGCATAATTAAAGTATATTTCCAAAAGCAGCCAATGTTCAAATGATATAGATATGATTTATCCATTTTATTAATTTAATAACATTATAAAAGCAAGAATAAGTCTGTAGATTGTTTTTTAAATCACTTAATATTGTTTTAACAAGCTGTCCAGGGAATAAAAATAAATTACTTAAAATACAATGATATAACAACATAAAAAATGAATGAAATAGAGCTACATACAATGACATGGATGAATCTTAGCAATGTGGAATGAAAAAAATAAGCTGAAGATCACACATATTATAATTACTTAAAAATTCAAAACCCAACAAATCTGAAAAACTTATTATTTAGGCATATATATGTGCTAAAATTATATATAATAAAAATCATATTGATTATATATAATCAAAATATGTCAGTGAATTTATATATGGCTAGCTATGGATTTCTTTAATCCTAGCAGAGTGGCAAATTGGTACTTCTGAAGGGAAAAGAGAGAGAACTGATAATTGTTTAAGACTAAGTACTTGAAATACTATGTGAAAATTAGTAATAGGTACCACTTATTAAGTGATTATTCTATGTTAAGCAAATTTTTAAAATGCTATACACATATTATGTGATTGAATCTCCGTATGAGGTTGACACAATTATTATTTCCATTTTAGGGATAAAATTACTGAGGTTCAGGGAGGTTATATAAATTGCCCAAAGACACACATGATAAATGGTGGAGCCAGAATTCTAATGAAGCATAATTCCAGTTCTTATAACCAACCTGTGAATAGTTACCCTTTATAAAACCTAAGGCTCTGTGGCTTGCCCAAGATCACTGAGCAGAGCTGGGTTTCCAGATTCATCTGTGTTAGTCATTTAAAACTCTAAGAGGACTTGGTGTTTGTAAAGTATAAGGGGCATGAAACAACAGAAAAAAGAAAACCCAATAATGACTTTTTTTTTTGCAAAAACAAAACAAAAACAGAGGAATTCTGCAGGTAAACCATAATAAATACTGAGGATTTAAGTTTATATAAGATCAATTCTATGGCCCCAATTATATAATTCAGGGAACAATAAAAACTTGTATTAAGAAACCATCTCGAGAAAACAACCACAGATCCTTGGAGTTTTATGTGTGTAGAACACTATTCTTTAATCTTATCTGTCTCATCTGGCACTTGTTTCTTTCACAAAACACAGAAAAAGTCTGGGGGTGTTGCCCAAGTAGTTGGAAGTCATTTGGTTCCAGCTGCTACCTCATTTCTACTGAAGAGGATGTTTGGACTCACAGTGAGCAGAACTGTGTTGAGATGGGAGCACATCTGGTTGTGATTAATACAGAAGCAGAGCAGGTACCTTTTTTTTTTCATTTTTCACTTTTTTTTAAAGAAAATATTGTAGGAGATCATTTTTAATTTAAAAAATTTTGATTGTTAAAAAAACCACATAACAATATTTGTCTTAAATATTCTTAAGTGTTCAGTTCAGTAGTGTTTACTACATTCACATTGTTGTGCAACGGATCTTTAGAACTTTTTCATTTTGCAAAACTGGCATTCTCTCTACTCATTAAACAACTACGAATTTCCTCATCGCTGAAGGCTCTGGCAATCATTCTACTTTCTATTTCTATGACTTTTACTATTTTAGATGCCTCATATAAATGAAATTAGGCAGTATTTGTCCTTTTGTGAATAACTTACTTCATTCAGCATAATGTCTTCAAGGTTCATCCGTGTTATAGCATGTGACAGGATATTCTTCCATTTTAAAGCTGAATAATATTACATTGTATGCATATCCCACATTTTCTTTTTGGTTCTTTTATTTGATTTTTTTTTCTCAGATTTATTGAGGTATGGTTGAAAGATAAAAGTTGTATATATTTAAGGTATACAGTGTGATGATTTAATATACATTGAGAAATGGTTATCACAATCAAGCTAATTAACATATCCATTACCTCAGATAGTTAACTTTCTTCTTCTTTTTTGTGGCGAGAACACTTAAGAAACTACATTTCTTCCACTGATTTTTTTGATTATCATTTATGTTACTTCCACTTCATAGCTATTGTGAATAATGCTGCAATAAAAATGGGTGTTCAAATGTCTCTTTGAGATCCTGCTTTCAATTCTTTGGGAAATATACTCACAAATTGGATTTCTGGATCACATGGTAATTCTATTTTTTTTTTTCCTGGTAATTCTATTTTTAAGTTTTTGAAGAACCACCATACTGTTTTCCATAGTGGCTGCACCATTTTACATTGGCACTAAGAGTGCACAAGGGTTCCATTTCTCCAATACTTGCTATTTTCTGTTTTGTTTGTTTTTGTTTGTTTTTTGGATAGTGGCAATCCTAATGGGTGAGAGATGATATCTCATTGTGGTTTTGATTTGCATTCCTTTAACGATTAGTGATGTTGAGCATCATTTTATATGCCTGTTTGCCATTTGTGTATCTTCTTTGGAGAAATGTCTATTCCAGTGCTTTGCCCACTTTTTAATTAGGTTATGTGTTTTGCTATTGTTGAGTTGTATGTGTTCTTCATATATTCTAGATATTAATCCCTTATCAGATATATGCTCATTTGCAAATATTTTCTCCCATTCCATGGACTGCTGTTTCCCTAGTTGATTATTTCCTTTGTTATGCAGAAGCTTTTTAGTTTGACGTAGCCCCATTTGTCTATTTTTGCTTTTGTTGCCTGTGCTTTCAGTATTATATCCAGTACATAGCCAATTTCAATGTAATGAATATTTTTCCTTATGTTTTCTTCCATGAGTTTTATAGTTTTAGGCCTCTTGTTTAGGTCTTTGAAACATTTTGAGTTAATTTCTGTATATGGTATAAAGTAAGGGTCCAACTCCATTCTTATGCATGTAAGAGTTCAAGTTCATTCTCTTGTTTGTGGATATTCAGTATTCCTAGCGCCATTTGTTGAAAGATTGTCCTTTCCCCATTGTGTGCTCTTAGCACCTTGTCAGAGATCATTTGGCTATATAAGTGAGGGCTTATTTCTGCACTGCCTATTCTGTTCTGCTGGTCCATATGTCTGTCTTTATGCTAATACCACACTGTTCTGATTTTTGCAACTTTGGAATATACTTTGAAATCAGGAATTGTGAAGTATCCAACTTTGTTCTTTTCCAAGATTGTTTTGGCTATTTGGGGTCCCTTGAGATTCCATATAATTTTTAGAATTTTTTTCTATTTATGTGAAAAATGGCATTGGGATTTTGATCAGGATCACATTGAATCTTTAGTATGGACATTTTAACTTTATTAATCCTACCAGTCCATGAAAATGGGATATTTTTCCATTTATTTGTGTCTTTTTTGATTTCCTTCATCAAAGTTTTGTAGCTTTTGGAGTACAAGTCTTTTCTCTCCTTGGTTAAGATTATTCCTAAGTACTAGTTCTTTCTGATGTCATTTTAAGTGGGATTATTCTCTTAATTTCCTTTTCAGATTGTTTATTGTTAGTGTATATTTGTATATTTCAGATTGTGTATTGTTAGTATTTTTTGTATGTTGATTTTGTATACTGCAACTTTGCTAAATTTGTTTATTAGTTTTAAAAGTATTTTAAATTTAATCTTTGGGATTCTCTCTATATTAGATTATGTCATGTATGAACAGAGACAGTTTTATGTCTTACTTTCTGATGTCATTTATCTCCAGTGAGAATGGCCTTTATCAAAAAGTCCCAAAACAATAAATGTTGGCATGGATGCGGAGAGATAGGAACACTCTTACACTGCTGGTGCAACTTCAAACTAGTACAACCTCTGTGGAGAGCAACATGGAGATACCTCAAAAAGCTACAAGGAGAACTACCATTTTGATCCAGCAATCCCATTACTGGGCATCTACCCAAAGGAACAAAAGACATTCTATAAAAAAGACATTTGCACTCAAATGTTTATAGCAGCACAATTTACAATTTCAAAGATTGATTTGGATGATTTTTATTTGTTTTCTTGCTTACTTGTTCTGGCTAGGACTTTCAGTACTATGTTGAATAGAAGTGACAAGTGGCTGGGTGCTGTGGCTCATGGCTGTTATCCCAGGATGTTCGCAGGCCAAGGTGAGAGGATCTCTTGAGGTCAGGAGTTTGAGAACAGCCTGAGCAATATAGCAAGGCCTCCACCTCTACAAAAAAAATAAGTAATGAAAATGAGCATCCTTGCTTTGTTCCAATCTTAGCGGGAAAGCTTTCAGTTTTTCACCATTGAGAAGAATGTTAGCTATAGGCTTTTCATATACAGACTTTATTATGTTGAATTATTTTTTTTCTTCTGTTCTTTGTTTGCTGAGCATTTTTGTTAGGAAAGGGTATTGAATTTTGTCAAATGGTTTTTATGCATTAATTGAGATAATCATTTCATTTCTATCCTTCATTATGTTAATATGGTTTGTTACACTGATTTTCATATGTTGAACCACCCTTGCATTCCAGGAATAAATTCCACTTGGTCACTGTGTATAATTCTTTTAATATACTATTGAATTCAGTTTTATTTTATTTTGCTGAGGATTTTTATATCAGTAGTCATCAGGCATATTAGTCTGTTATTTTCTTGTAGTATCCTTTTTCTGGTTTTGGTATCAGGAAAATGCTGGCCTCATAAAATGAGTTCAGAAATATTCCCTCTTTAATTTTTGGATAGTGTGTCAGGAAGATCTTACAGGTGTTAATTATTCTTTAAATGTATGGTAGAATTCACCAATGAAGCTTTCTGATTCTGGGCTTTTCTTTGTTGGGAGATTTTTGATTACTGATTCAATTTTCTTACTAGTTATTGATCTATTCAGATTTTTGTTTCTTCATGATTCAATTTGGGTAGGTGGTTTGTTTTTAGAATTTTATCCATTTTTCTAAGTTATCTAATTTGTTGGTGTATAATTACTCATAGTAGTCTCTTAAAATCCCTTTTATTTCTGTGACATCAATTGTAATATCCCTTATTTCACATCATATTTAGTCATTTGAGTCTTCTCTTATTCTTCTTAGTCTACATAAGTGTTCGTGAATGTCTCAAAATATCTTTGTGGTACTATTTCTCATTTCGCTTCTGTTAATGTTTTATATATTTAGGTGCTCTGATATTGGGTACATGTGTATTTATAATTCTTATATCTTTCTTCTTTGTCTCTTATGACAAAGAAGGGAGAATTGATTTTATTGAATTGCTATGTCCATTTCCCTGCTCAAATTCTGGAAGTTTGGGTCTATGATTTCTTCAAACAGATTCTCTTCCCTGTTTTCTCTTTATTCTTCTTCTAGGACTTCCATAATGCATAAATTGACCCATTTGGTGGTTTCCATACGTTCCTTAAGCTCTCTCCACTTTTCTTCATTTCTTTTTATTTTTGCTCCTCTGACTTGATAATTTCAAATGACTTGTCTTCAAGTTCACTGATTCTTTCTTTTGCTTGAGCAAGTCTTTTATTGAACCTCTGTAGCAAAATTTTCAGTTCAGTTATTATATTCTCTGGCTCCAGAGTTTCAGTTTTTTTTTATAGTTTCTATATGTTTATTTATATTTTCATTGTGTTTGTGCATGACTTTCTGAATTTTGTTTAGTAGTACATTGATTACTAAACTCACTGAGACTTTTTTTTTTTTTTTTTTTTTTGAGACAGAGTCTCACTCTGTTGCCCGGGCTAGAGTGAGTGCCATGATGTCAGCATAGCTCACAGCAACCTCAAACTCCTGGGCTCAAGCAATCCTTCTGCCTCAGCCTCCCAAGTGGCTGCGACTACAGGCATGTGCCACCATGCCCGGCTAATGTTTTCTATATATTTTTAGTTGGCCAATTAATTTTCTTTCTATTTATAGTAGAGACGGGGTCTCGCTCTTGCTCAGGCTGGTTTTGAACTCCTGACCTTGAGTGATCCGCCCACCTTGGCCTCCCAGAGTGCTAGGATTACAGGCGTGAGCCACCATGCCCGGCCTCATTGAGACTTTTTTTTTTTCCTTTTTTTTTTTTATTGGGGGAAAACTACAAAGCATTTACAGTACAATGTTTACAGTCACAATTTGTAGTGAACTGATTTCCCAAAACATTGAGACTTTTAAGATAGTAATTTTGGAGTCTTTGTCAGGTTATTCATAAATCTCCATTTTTTTTAGGGACAGTTTCAGGAGACTTATTTTGTTCCTTTAATTTAGCCATGTTTCCCTGTTTCGTTGCCTACCTTCAGATCTTTTGTTGAGATTTGGGCATTAAAAAATCTCACCTCTTCCAGTGTTTCTTGATTGGCTTTATACAGGGGAAGACATTCGCCAATCATCCTGGCTATAAATTCCAGGGGTTGCTCAAACTATTTCTGGTGATGCATCTTCCCTGCACTTGTGTGTGTAAATTCCCAGATAAAGTAGCTTACCTTGGGTTCTTTTTCAGGAGCATGTAGTCTTTGCTTTCCCTGGTGTCTGTCTGCAGTACCACAATCTCTCTGGAACTGTAGCAATCTGCTGTGCCTGTTTTTGTTCTCAGCAGTCACCAAACATCTAAAATATGTTGTCTTTTCCATCAACACTCTAAACGGGGTGAGACAGAAACAAGTCCGTAAGGCAGCTCACTGGAAAGCCAGAAAATTGACACATGTTTTACTCTTCTCTTTTCCTTCCAAGAGAGATGCTCAGAGTTGGAAGGTTTTTTTTTTTATTATTTTTTATTTTGTGCAGTGCCTGTTAGGGGCAGGAGTTATGGTGGGTAAATGCAACTGATTTTCTTACCTGCTTTAATACTAGTCTTCTTGGCTTTGCACTCACCAGTGGTACTGACAATTTTTAACTGGTTTCTGGAGTTGACAAAGGCAATCTGGTCCATATATTGTTAATCAGTGTCTTTGGGAGAACTACAGCATCGGGCTTTCTGTTCTGCTATCTTGATGACATTGGTGGGGTAGGTACTTTTAAAAATAAAAATTAATGTCAGGAAAGCCAGCTTTCCTATATATTATGTAACAATTTTGGCTGAGCAGCACCTGCCCTCCCTGGAATGTAGGGTTAGGTCAGAGAATCTCAGGACAACACATAATAAATGCTCCTCAAGCCTTCAGATTCAATTCAAAATTAATTTCAGTTTGTGTCAATAAAATTACCTATAGGAAAGTAATCTGGACATATCTAAAGGTATTTTAGAAGCCCAATTGGAAAGATAAGAATAATTGTTTTTCATGAAATAAATAAACCGACTATAATTAAAATCTAGTGGGCTCTCTTTTATGTTTAACTTGTATAAGTAATTTAGTACTTCTTAGAGAAGGAGTAGTTGGAGAAACACATTTGTATTTCAGGAGCACAAATGCAATTTCACTGAAAACAATCAGAAATAAATATGGAATACATCTGTATTACTCAAGGTTCTCCAGAGAAACTATACTCACATATATATCTATATATATATATATATATACATATACACATGCATATGTGGATATATATATTGTATATATACATATGGAGAGATATATTATGAGGAATTTGATCACATGATTATGGAGGTTGAGAAGTACCACAATATGCCATCTGCAAGCAGAAGACCCAGTAAAGCAAGTGATATAACTCCAATTCAAGTCCAAAGGCCTGAGAACCAGTGTAGCCAATGGCATAAATCTTAGTCTAAGGGCAGTAGAAGACTGATGTCTCAGTTCAAGCAGTCAGGCATGCATGAATAAAAAAAAGAATGAATTCCTTTTTCCTATGTCTTTTCTTTTGTTATTTATTTATTTATTTCAGAATATTACAGAGGTTCAAATGTTTTGGTTATGTAAATTGCTTTTGTATGATTTGAGTCAAAGTTATAAGTGTGCCCATTCCCCAGATAGTGTGCACTGTACCCATTAATTGTGGATTTATGCATCTCCTCCTCCCACCACTTGCCTGATTTCTGATGAATGTTATTTCCATATGTGTATATAAATGTTGTTGGATTGGTTCCAGTTTAATGGTGAGTGCATGTGTTGTTTGTATTTACATTCCTGTGATACTTCCCTTAAAAGAATGGTCTCCAGTTCCATCCAGGTTAGTACAAGAGGTATTAGTTCATCATTTTTTTAATGACTGAGTAGTACTCCATGGTATGCATACATATATCACATTTTATTAATCCACTCATGTATTGATGGGTACTTGGATTGTTTCCACATCTTTGCAATTGTGAATTGTGCTGCTGTAAACATTCAAGTGCATGTTTCTTTTTTATAGGATGTCTTTTTTTCCTTTGGATAAATACCCAGTAGTGGAATTGCTGGATCAAATGGTAGGTCAACTTTTAGTTCTTTGAGGTATTGCCATACTACTTTCCTTAGAGGTTGTACTAGTTTGCAGTCCCACCTGCAGTGTATGAATGTTCCTATCTCTCTGCATCCGTGCCAACACTTGTTTTTTGGGACTTTTTGATAAAAGCCATTCTCACTGGAGTTAAGTGAGATCTCACTGTGGTTTTGATTTGCATTTCCTGATGATTAGAGATGTTGAGCACTGTTTCAGATGTTTCTTGGCCATTAGTCTATCTTTTCTTGAAAAGTTTCTGTTCATGTCTTTTGCCCACTTTTTAATGGGGTTGTTTAATTTTTCTTGCTGATTTCCTTGAGTTCTATATAGATTCTAGTTATCAGCCTTTTATTGGATGTAGAGCATGCAGATGTTTTCTTCAATTCTGTAGGTTGTTTATTTGTTCTAATGATTGTTTCTTTGTCTGTGCAGAATGTTTTAATTTGATCAGGTCACATTTTTGTTGCTGTGATTGCTTTGGGGTGGTCTTCGTAAGTTCTTTGGCAAGGCTGATGTCTATAAGAGTTTTTACAACATTTTCTTCTAGAATTCTTATGATTTCATGCCTTACGTTTAAATCTCTTATCCATTGTGAGTTGATTTTTGTGAGTGGTGAGAGGTGTGGATCCTGTTTAAATCTTCTACATGTGGCTATCCAATTTTCCCAGCACCATTTATTGAATAGGGATTCTTTTCCCTAGTGTATGTTTTTATCACTTTGTCAAAGATGAGATGGCAATATAACGATGGCTTTATATCTGGGTTCTCTGTTGCGATCCATTGGTCTATGTCTCTGTTCTTGTGCCATTGGTATGCTGTTTTGGTTACTATAGCCTTGTAGTATAGCTTGAAGTCTGGTAAATTGAGGCCTCCCAATTTTTTTCTTTTTGCTTAAGTTTGCTTTTGCTTAAGTTTGCTTCTCTGGTTCTATATGAAGTGCAGAATTATTTTTTCTAGATCTGGAAAAAATGATCTCTATTTTAATGGAGATCTCATTGAATCTGTAGATCACTTTGGGTACTATAGACATTTTAACAAGGTTTATTCTGCTGATCTGTGAACATGGTATATTTTTCCATGTGTTTACATCCTCTGCTATTTCCTTTCTCAATGTTTCATAGTTCTCCCTGCAAAGGTCTTTCACCTCCATATTTAAACATCTGTATTTCATTTTATTTGCTGCTATTGTAAAGGTATTGAGTCTTTTACTGGGTTCTCAGCTTGACTGTTTTTGGCATATATGAATGCTACTGATTTATGAACATTGATTTTATAACCTGAGACTTTGCTGAATTTATTTATTAATTCCAGTAGTCTCTTAGCAGAATCTTGGGGGTTTTCTAGATATAAGATCATACCATCAGCAAAGAGTGATTATTTGAGGGTTTCTGTCCCCCTTTGGATGCTTTTGATTTCTTTCTCTTATCTGACTGCTCTTGCAAGGACTTCCAGCACTATGTTGAATAGAAGCAGTGATAGTGGGCAACCCTGTCTGGTTCCAGTTCTAAGCAGGAATGCTTTCAATTTTTCCCCATTCAGTATGATATTGGCTGTGGGTTTGTTATATACGGCTTTTATCATTTTGAGTTGTGTCTCATCTATGCCTATTTTGTTAAGGGTTCTTTTCATAAAATGGTGTTCGATTTTGTTGAATGCTTTTTCTGTGTCTATTGAGAGAATCATATGTATTTTTTTTTACTTCTATTTATGTGGTGAATTTCATTTATAGAATTGCATATGTTGAACCATCCTTGCATGTCTGGGATGAAGCCCACTTGGTCATGCTGGATTAGTTTTTCATGAACAGCTGAATTTGCTTTGCAAGGATTTTATTGAGAATTTTTGCATCTATATTCATAAGGGATATTGGTCTATAGATTTCTTGTTTTGTTGAGTCCTTCCCTGGCTTTGGTATCAGGGTGATGTTGGCTTCAGAAAACTTGTTGGGGAGGATTCTTTCCTTCTTGATGTTATAGAATAATTTCTGCCCAGTATTAGTTCTTTGCAGGTCTAGTAAAATTCAAGTGTGAAACCATCTGGTGTGGGACCTATTTTCTTGGAAGATTTTTTTATTGCTGCTTTAATTTTGTTACTTGACATTGGTCTGTTTAGGAATTCTATTTCCTCCTGATTGAGCCTAGGGAGGCTGTGTGTTTCTAAGAATTTGTCCATTTTCTGCAGGTTTTCAAGTTTATGTGCATAGAGATTTTTTATAGTATTCAGAGGTGATATATATATTTTTTTTTATTGGGGGAAAACTACAAAGCATTTACAGTACAATGTTTACAGTCACACTCTGTAGTGAACTGATTTCCCAAAATATATTACCACTCAAGTTGACTTATCTTGTTACATTCAAAAACCTACTCTGTCAAAGTAGTCCATAGAGTACATACGTAGTGCTCCAACCGTATCTATGTACAACCAACACTCCATTTTAAGTGTACAATTAAATGTATTTTTGTACCCTTTAACCAAGTTCTCTTCACCCACTCTTCCCTTCTTCCCTTCTCAGCCTCTGGTAACCACCATTCTACTCTCTACCTCCATGAGCTCCATTTTTTAGCCTCTACATATGAGTAAGAACATGCAATGTTTATCTTTCTATGCTTGATTTATTTCACTTAACATAATGGCCTCCAGTTCCATCCATGTTGCTGCAAATGACAAGATTTCATTCTTTTTAATGGCTGAATAATATTCCATTGTGTATATACATCACATTTGCATTATCCGTTCATCTGCTGATGGAAACTTAGGTTGATTCCGTTGTGGATAATGATGCAGTAAGCATAAGAGTGTAGATATCTCTTTGCTATACTGATTTCCTTTCTTTTGGATTTATACTCAGTAGTGGGATTGCTTGATCATATGTTAGTTCTACTTTTAGTTTTTTGAGGAACCTTCATACTGTTTTCCATAGTGGCTGTAGTACTTTGCATTCTCACCAACAATGTATGAGTGTTCACCTTTCTCCACATCCTCACCAGCATTTGTTATTTTTGTCTTTCAGATAATAGCCATCCTAACTGGGATAAGATGATATCTCTTTGTGGATTTGATTGGTATTTCCCTGATGATTAGCTATGTTGAGCACTTTTCATATACCTATTGGCCATTTGTATATTTTCTTATGAGAAATGTCTATTCAGGTCAGTTACCCATCTTTAATTTGCTCTTCTGTTCCTTTAGGTGTAACATTTGGGTGTTTATTTGAGATCTTCTTTTTTAATGCAGTCATTTATCTCTACAAACTTTCCTCTTAGTATTGCCTTTACTAAAATCTTGTAAGTTTTGCTATGTTGTGTTTTCTTCTGTGTGTATCTCAAGATACTATTTAAATTCCCTTTTGGTTTCCTCTTTGATCCACTGATTGTTCATGGATATATTGTTCAGTTTCCATATATTTGTGAGTTTTCCCATTTTCTTGCTGTTATTGATTTCTAGTTTCATTCCACTGTGGTTAGAAAAGATACCTGGAATGATTTCAATCTTCCTAAATCTGTTAAGACCTGTTTTGTGACCTAAAATGAGATCTATTCTGGAAAATGTTGCATATATGCTTGAGAAGAATGTATATTCTGCTATTGGGTGGAGAGTGCTCTGTACATCTGTTAGGTATATTTTTTCTATAGTGTTATTCAAGTCAGCTATTTATTTCTTTTTATTTTTTTTAAGTCAGCTATTTCTTTATTGGTTTTCTGTCTGGATGTTCTATCCATTAATGTAAGTAGGCTATTGAAGCCCCCAAATATTTTGTATTGATGTCAACTTCTCCCTTCAGATCTGTAAATATTTGCTTTACATATTTAAGCACTCAGATAGTGAGTGTATATATATTTATAGTTGCTACAATTTTTCTGTTGAATTGACCTTTTATCATTATATAATGATCTTTTTCTCTAGAGACAGTTTTTCACCTGAAGTCTATTTTGTCTGATAACTATAGCCAACCCTAATTTCTTTTGATTACTGTCTGCATGGAATATCTTTTTCCAACCCTTCACTTTCAGCCTGTGTGTCTTTTATTCTAAAGTTAGTCTCTTTTAGACCAGTATATTGCTGGATTGCTGGATCTTTTTTTTAAATCTATGTAGCCATTTTATGCCTTTTGATTAGGGAGCTTAATCCATTTACATTGATAGCAATTATTGCCATTTTGTTAATTGTCTTGTCTCCTTTGCAATTGTTTTGTACCCCCTTCCTCTCTTGCTGTAATCCTTTGTTATGTGATTTTTTGGGGTAGTGATTTGCTTTTTAAAAATCTTTTGTGTACCTATTATATTTTATTTCTTTGTGGTTAGCTCATTACTTAATATATCTTGTAGTTGTAACCATGTATTTTAAGTTGATAACAACTTAACTTCAATCATATACAAAAACTCTATACCTTTAATTCCCTCCATACACACTTTCTGTGTTCTTCTAGTTGGAATTTACTTCTTTTTATATTGTTTGTCCATTAACACATTATTATCTTTTAACTCTTATATTAGGGTTAAAAGTAATTTATACTCCACCATTACAGTGTTACATTATTCCATATTTGTTTATATATTTACCTTTACAAATCAGACTTATGCTTTTGTATTGTCGTTAAGCATCTTTCTGTTTCAATTTGAATAACTCCCTAAAGTATTTCTTGTAAGGCAGATCTAGTGGTGATGAACTCACTCAGTTTTTATTTCTCTTGGAAAGACTTTATCTCTCCTTCACTTTTAAAGGATAATTGTGGTGAATATACTTTGTTGGTAGATTTTTTTTCTTTCAATACTTTGAATATATCATCCTACTCCTTACTGGCTAGCAAAGTTTCTGCTAAAAATCCACTGATAGTCTTATGAGAGTTCTATTACGTTTGACAAGTTGCTTTTTTCTTGCTGCTTTCAAAATTCTCTTTATCTTCGATTTTTGACAATTGATTATAATGCTTGTCAGCATAGTCTTCTTTGGGTTGATTATATTTGGACTCCTTTGAGCTTATGAATCTGGATATCTATTTCCCTCCCATGATTTGGGGAGATTTTCAGTCATTATTTTTTTAAATAAGCTGTCATTTTCTCTCTCTTTTCTACTTCTGGAACTGCTATGATGCATATATTGGTTGGCTTTATTGTGTTCCACAAACCACATAGACTCTCTTCAGTCTTTTGCATTCTTTTTTTCTCCTCTGACTGGCAAATTTCAAATCACCTGTCTTCAAATTTGCAGATTCTTTATACTGCTTGATTGAGTCTGTTGTTGAAGCTATTTAATTTTTCATTTTATTCATTGTGTTCTTCAGCTCCAGAATTTGTTTGGTTCTCTATTATGATTTCTATCTCTTTGTTGAACTTCTCATTTTGCTCTTGTATTTTTTTATTTTATTGAATTTTTAGTCTATGTTATCTTGTAGGTTGGTGAGCTTCTTTAACACAATTATTTTGAATTTTTTTGTCTGGCAAGTTATAGATCTCCATTTCTTTGAGGTCTGTTACTAGAAATTTATTGTGTTCTTTTGGTGTTATCATGTTTCCTTGATTACTTACTTATTTATTTATTGCCTTGATGTCTATGCAGCTGACGAAGCAGTCACCTCTTCTAGATTCTACAGATTGGCTTTGGTGGAGAAAACCTTCATCTACAGGTTGGTGTGAGGGTGCTGGTTGGTTGGTGTACAGTGGCTCCAGCCCTGCTGGGGGGAACACTGGTTCCTACTGGGGAGGAGGGGTAATGTGCAGCAGCATGGATTCCAGGATGCTCCATCAGCTGGTTTCAGTGTTGGCAAAAACTGTGGGAGTCCTCAGTGGTGAAGGCTGCAGGTGTCCCTGGCATTAGCATGGGCTACTGGTGTCCTCAGTAATGTATACTGCTAGGATCATTCTGCTTTCTTTTCTTCTGTGGGGAGTTGTGGTCAAGTGGATCCCCCTTGGTGCTGAGCTGGGCTAGGGGATGGGGTGACATAGGTAAATGCTTCAGATGCTTTTCTATGCAGCTATCCTCAGTTTTTGTGCTCCATGGGGTGGCTAAGATTCTGAATTATACCCCGGAGTTCTCCCAAAGTTATTTTTTGTCAGTAGGTAGTTGTTAAATCATTGTTTTTTTGGGAGGATGAGGGCTGAGATCTCCTGGTCTGGAATTTTGCTGATGTCACTCCCCTACAGTTCACACATCTTCCTTAATAACCTCAATATATTTTCCTTTTACTTGAAGCTCCCTACTGTACTATTCTGATTCCCTTCTCATTTCTTTTTCTATATATTTTTTAGTTTTCCCTCTATAATTACTTTGAGGGTTACAATTAATATTTTGATAACAATTATGTTTAGATTAATACAAACTTAGTTTCAATATTATATAAGACCTCTGCATCTATATAGCTCCATTCCCTACTTTATGTTGTTAATGTTACAAGTTACATCCTTTTACATTGCATGCCCATTAACATACATTTAAAATTATTGTTTTATGCATTTGTCATTTAAATCATATAGGAAAAAGAGAAGTTACAATGCAAATATACAATTTTATTGTCTTAGTATAGTTGCCTATATAGCTCTACATTTTACCATTGTTCTTTTTGTCTTTACAATATTTTGAGTTACAATTTAGTGCTCTTTCATTTCAATCTGGAAGATTCCATTTAGCCTTTCTGGTAGGACAAAACTGAACTGCCTCAACTTTTGCATATTTGCTAATTTTAATTTCGCTTTCTTTTTCAAGGTTTACTGAATATAGAATACTTGGGCGACACTTTTTAAAACTTTTTAGCATTTAAATATGTCATCTGTTTTCTGGCCTTCATGGTTTCTGAAGAGAAATCAGCTGTTAATGTTATGGAGGATCACTTGTATGTGATGAATTGCTTCTCTCTTACTCTTTTCAAGATTCTCTCTTTGTCTTTTTTTTTTTTTTAATAGTTTGACCAAAATATGTCGTGGTGTGGATCTCTTTCAGTTTATCCTACTTGGAGTTTATTGAGCTTCTTGAATGTGTAGACTTATGTCTTCCATCAAACTTGGGAAGTTTGAAGTCAACATTTCTTCAAATGTTCTTTCTGCCCCATTCTCTCCTCTCCTTCTGGAACTCCCATTATACATACATTGATACTCTTGTGTCCCACTGTTCTCATAGGCTTTGTTCATTTTTCTTTTTTTTTTTTCTTTTCTTTTGTGAGTGAGACTCTGTCTCACTCTGTTGCCCAGGCTGTAGAGTGCCATGGCATCAGCCTAGCTCACAGCAACCTCAAATACTCCTGGGCTCAAGCAATCCTTCTGCCTCAGCCTCCCAAGTAGCTGAGACTACAGGCATGCGCCACCATGCCTGGCTAATATTTTTTACTTATATTTTTAGTTGGCCAATTAATTTCTTTCTATTTATAGTAGAGACAGGGTCTCGCTCTTGCTCAGGCTGGTCTCGAACTCCTGACCTTGAACTATCCACCCGCCTAGGCCTCCCAGAGTGCTAGGATTACAGGCGTGAGCCACCGTGCCTGGCCTGTTCATTTTTCTTTGTTGTTTTCTTTTTCTCCTCCTTAGACTGGGTAATCTCAATTGGCCTATCTTCAAGTTCATGGATTCTTCAGACCACTCAAAGGAGAAGAACCCCTGTAATGAATTTTTAATTTTAGTTACTGTGCTTTTCAGCTCTAGAATTTTTTATTTGGTTCCTTTTTATAATTTATATCTCAATATTGATAGTCTCTATTTGGTGAAATATTGTTCCTCTGGTGTTTTTTAGTTTTTGTTCATGGACTTCTTTCACTCTTGGAGAATATTTAAGACAGTTGACTTAAGTGAATGCCTGGGCTTCTTAAGGGATAGTATTTATGAATTTTTTCCTGTGAATTGTTTGCATGTTCTTATCTCTTTGCATGTTTCATAATTTTTCGTGAAAAATGAACATTTTTTTTGAGACAGAGTCTTGCTCTGTTGCCTGGGATAGAGTGCTGTGGTATCAGCCTAACTCACAGCAACCTCAAATTCCCAAGCTCAGGCAATCCTCTTGCCTCAGCCTCTGAGTAGCTGGGACTATAGGCACACGCCACAACGCCAGCTAGTTTTTCTACTTTTAGTAGAGATGGGCTATCACTGTTGTTTAGGCTGGTCTTGAACTCCTGACCTCAAGCGATCCTCCCACCTCAGCCTCCCAGAGTGCTAGGATTACAGGTGTGAGCCACCAGTGGCTCCTGGCCAATAAACTTTATTTTTTAATTTTTTAATTTTTATTTATTTATTTTTAAAATTAGAGACAGGATCTCACTCTTGCTCAGGCTGGTCTCAAACTCCTGAGCTCAAGCAATCCTCCCAGCTCGGCTTCCCAGAGTGCTAGTATTACAGGGATGAGCCACTGTGCCCCGCCTGAACATTTTGAATATTGTAATGTGGTAACTCTGGAAAACAGAGTCTCCTCTTCTCCAGGGTTTGTTGTTGCTAATTATTGTAGGTTATTGTTTTTGCTTATTGGCTTTTCTAAACTGCTTTTATAAAGTCTTTATTATTGTTCATGCGGCCACTGAAGTCTGTGTTTCTTTAGCTTAGTGGTCAGTGTTTTGTACAGAGTTTCCTTAAATGCCTGGAATTGAAGAAAGAGAAAAGAAAAAGGAAGAAAAAATACTCTCCCAGTCTTTGCAGACTGGTTGCGTGTTGGACAGTGCTTAGTCAGGTTGTTCCCAGTTCTGTCTTAGCCTTCACTTGCTGCTGGTGTGGAGCTTGAAGGCTAGTCATAGGTAAAAGCTTAGGGTCTTCTTAGGCCTTTTCTGAGCATGCATCCAGCTCTGGGTGTACATGTGATATTCTCAATTACCTGGTTTGCATAGGAGATTTAAAAGCTCTTATTCCTGCACATATCCCTTTCCCAGCTTCTTTCCAGGCTTTTCATTCTGTCCATTGCTTGTCCTGAGTGTTGTCATTGCCCCAGCCTACTGCAGCCAATACTTGTGCTTTTAAATTTTTTTAGCAAAAGCCACCTGGCCAGTCGCCCCAGCCCTGAGAATGCCCTGAGTGGGATGAAACAAAAGGAAGCTTTGCAGCTGCCCTTCATGAGATGCCAAGCAGGTTAAGACCCATAGCCACATTTTTTTCAGAATAAGATCCACATTTCTCCCTCTGTCACTGTGATCCGCACCAGAAGTGCTGGCTGCTGTCTTCACGGCCACTGCAGATCTGGGGTGTGGCGATTGCAGGTAGACAGTTTCAAATGCTACAGCACTCTCTCACTGCAAAGCAGAAGCTTTTTCCTTCACCAAATTTTCCCTGGGTGGTTGTTAAGTTTTTTCTAGATTCCAGATTTCTGCAAAACAATTTTAATGGATTTTGGTGGTTCATCAACTGTTTTTGTGGAAGCATGGAACCCTGAGGTTGACTACTCTTGTCATTTTCAGTGATGTCACCCTTTACACTCCTTTTCTTTTTTTTTTTTTCCATAAAGAAGCTTGCTTTCTGGTACAGGTCAGACCCTTTTGGCTGCCACTCTGCTCTTCTAGTCATTGAGATAATTACACCCACATGCTTTGGTGCTGTCAGCTGTTCTCAAGGGTTTCAGGGCCCTCCTATACCCACTGCACAGTGTGTAGCAAAGACATCTGCCCCGGCCCACAGAAGAGAGCCAATCTGATGTCCCTGTGGTGCTAGGATTGCTCCCCAGCACATTCCTTGCTGCTTTGGTAATTGGTGAATCCTCTGGGACCTGTGTGAAGCAACGTCACCAACAGGTCCTCCAGCCTTACACAGTGTCACCCATAGGAACATGCCGTGCTCCCGAGCCTCTGGATGCCTTCTTCCACCATCTGGCATGGCAGTTCGGGTCTTTTTAACCTCACTTAGTTTGGGCGATTCCTTTCACTAGGTGCCAATGTAGCTGCACATTTGTGCCATCTTCTGGAGTCCTTTTCAGGATAACACATCTAATATCCTGGGCAAGTGCTTCTAAATTGAGGAACTGTCATTTTCCAACCTTGTTCCTCCTAGCCCTTGACCCAGGCCCTCAGATCCAGTCCCATGAGTCCTCTTCCGGTTCCCTTGGCCCATGTGGACTAAGTCCTGCGTCTCCTTTGGGACATAGTCCCATTCCTCCCTTTTCAGACTAGCACATGCCCAGGTGGGCCATGTTGTGACTTAACCTGGAAAGGTGGAGGAAAATCTGAGGGGGGTGATGTGGTTTTGCAGGGGAGTGGCCTCTGCTTCATCTGCAATTAAGAGAGAAGTTCTAGCCCTTACTAGGAAGGAGGGAGCCAGTTTTGCAGACTCAGAAGGTTCAGGGAATCTAATGATTTGGGGTGACATCCAGCCCCATCCTTGTGTCATGGTCCCCTTATTTCCCAACAAGCTCATGACCTTGGAGTAGCAGACCTGTTTATGTGGGAAGTGCCCTTCTTTGGACTCTGTTAAGTCACAATTAAGTCCTAGGCCTGGGCCTCAGCTTTCCCTGTCCTCCAGCCACTTTACATGCTACCAAGGAGACCCTCTGGCTTTCTCATTTAGCTTTTCATTGCTGATTAATGATGCTCAGCTTAGCTACAGCCACCCCAATCCCACGATCCTGACGATGACTGGCTCCTCCATACTCATCAGACAGTTACCAGTGCATTCCCTTCTGCCTGTGTGCCTCTGCATCTACCACCAGTGACTTTGCTAACTACCGTACCCCTACTCAATGCCAGGGCATGTACGTGCTCCATCTGCCACCAGTGATGGGGTCCTTATTGCCACCCAGGCAACCGGTATGCACAGCCAGAATCCCATCTTAGCATCTTCTTTTTCAGACCCTTCCTGGTGCCAGCTGGCAGAGGTGGGGTTTTCTGGAAGCCATCTCTGAGATGAGCATCAATGTGCAGGGTTGTTGGTGAGTGCTCTGGGACCACCACCCATAGAAGAGAAAGGAAGAAGGAAGAGGGAGAAACTGGCTGCATCCAGCGAAGGCCTCAGCCGACCGACCCCATAGGTTTCTCTGAGGCCGACAAGGCCCTTCAGAGTTGGCCTGAGTAGAGGGAAGGGGCTTGGAGTTTATCCCCACACTGGGCATGTGTTGCTGAAGAAAACGAGAGTGGTTGGGTGGAGACACACTGGAAGAGGCCTAGCAGCCGAAGGCTGTCTTCCAGTAGTGTTCCCAGCAGCTTGTGCAAGAAATCCTTCTCTTCCACTTTAGAAGGGGTGGGGTGAGAAGGGTGACGCCATGACTGCAAACAGTCACATGGGATGCAACTGAAAAACTTCCCCTTCATGTCAGTACTTAGTTTGTGGAGGGACCAGGGATTTCTAAGTATAACCCTGGGCTCAAGGAGTTCCCAGGCAGGAAAAGCTGCCTGATGTGGGCGTGAGTGAAGGACAGGTTGGAATTCAAAAACCGGAGAACGGCAGAACTTCCAAGCAGGCTGGTGGGCCAGGAGAGAAAGGGCTCAGCAGGGTGCATGGAGACCAGCAAGGCGGCACCAGAGGATGGTGTGAAGCATTGCAGAAAAGCCAGACCAGAGGGAGAGCCCAGGCTGTGGGGACTAGGGTCCATGCAGACTTGGACGCTGCTTGAGCCTGGGAAGGGCCCCACCAAAGGCAGGCTTTGAACGTGGCTCCTGGGCACAGGCATGGTGGCCTGGTGGCCTGAAAGCTGAGATTTGGAATAAGGAAAACGTCACAGATTGGCCCTGGTGTTCTGGGAGGCAGGCCTCAGGAGCCCCCCAGCTCAGGGCCCCAGCACTTGTCAGAGCTGTCAAGATTTGCTACATTGAATTGAATTGAAAACACAAGAGGAGGCTTGGCTCCTTCCCAAGACGGTCAGGCCTCTGCCCATAACATTTGTCCCTATAAAAACTATTGAGGAAAATAGGGACCCCAGGAACCAACAGACCTGCAATTATGAGACACTTCCAGGAAGGAAGGTCATGTGTGCACATGTGCGTGTGTGTGTCTGTGGCTTACAGCACAGGGAAGATCCAGCAGCCATGAGGGGAAAGGAAAAGAAAAGCATGTTCAGCTCTGCTCCGGGTGCTCCCCAGCAGTGCCTTGGGGCAGGTCATTGCCTGCCCTTCACCCTAACAGCAGGACTGGGGGCACAGGTCCAGCCTACTGATACGGGTGTCAACAGAGATGACATCTGAGCAGCACCAAACCCCTGCTGGGTGAGGGTTGAGGACAGCAGGTGGATTGTCACTCGGGGGAAGTGGTGCCTCCTTTACCGTCTCGGGGCGTCCAGGCCTGGCGGCTCCAGCCTAATGCCAGGTGCTGCCCTTCTGGGGTGCTCGAAGGGGAAGCCCCACAGCTCTCCGTGTGCTGTAGGTGCCCAGCTCAGAGACGCCCCTCCACCCCATCTTCCTAATACAATTTCATGTGGATCAGCTGTAAACGGGGATAATAATAAACAAAAATCATGATGGGTTACCTTTCTGAGACCAGGCAAATGCTGTGTTTCGCTTCTGTGCTGCCCTCTTTCACAGAGGCTTTCCTGGGATGTCACAGCCCTCGGTTGCCTTCTCACGTTGAAGGGTGAGAGCGCGCAGCTGGCTGGAAGCTTTGAATATGTGAAGTTTTCAGCATGTGGATTTCACCTTGGTGTGCTCTGTCCATGCCACGTCCTCAAGGATTCTCCAAGGTGAATATAGTTCACAAGACCAATGCCAGGACATCTGGTGAAGTGTGTCTCCTGCTAGCCCTGCTGCCAATGGGGTGAAGTTTATGTGACAGTCCATTGTCGGCAGGATATCTTTGTTGTTTAAGCTCTTACAGAAGACAGCTCAAATTGTAGGAACCTCTTTTCACAAGTGATAGGAAGTAAACTAAAAGGAATGAATAATGTAGAGTTTCAGATACCAAAAAGGTAGTGAAAAAGTAAAGAAGTTAAGAGCATGAGTTAGAGACAGATGGATTTGAGTTCGATCCTCAACACTGGTATCTAGCTGCTGAAATTTTTTAAATTTATGTCAAGGGCTGAATTGTGTCTCCCCCCACCAAATTCACATATTGAAGCCCTAACCCCTGGTACCACAGAGTGTGGCTGTATTTGGAGACTGACCGTTTATACGGGTGGGACCTGATCCAGTACGACTGTGTCCTTATAACAACATGATCCTTCCACCCACAGAATCCACTGCTGGAAAACCTGGATTGTGCCAGAGTTAGTAGCATGAGGTAGGGGCTAGAATAGGGGAAGGAAGTTATTCTTATTACTTAGTCCCTCCACCCTCAGTGAAAAAGAGACAAGTAGGAAGGAATTCTGATTGTCCGTGCACATATCACTCAAGAAAATATACTAAGTCTATAAAAGGATAGTTTAAAATTTGATGCTATGGCTTCAATATGTCTCCCAAAGTTCATGTGTTGCAAACTTTGTCCCCAGTACAGCTGTGTTATAAGGTGTTTGGGTCACAAGGCTCTCGAATGGATTAATGCTGTTATCTCAGGAGTGAGCTCTTTATAAAAGAGTGAATGAGGCCCCTCCTGTACGCTCTCGCCCTCTCTTTGCCCCTCTACCATGGGATGACACAGCCAGAAGGCCCTTGCCAGATGCCGGTGCCTTCCAGAACCGTGAGCCAATACTTTCCTGTTCATTATAAATCAGTCTGTGGTGTCCTGTTACAGCAGCACAAAATGGACGAAAACATGTGAGCACAACTATTTGAGTACCTGAAAGTAAATTATAAATCAGAGACTTCAAATACAGAATCAGAAATATAACATCTAAGGAATTATTAAATATGTAGCAAGATTCACCTACATACAAAAATGAATAGAGTAGACTCTGACAATATGAATTTCCTAACTCATTGTGGCAGACTGAATAATGGACCTTCCAAGATGTTCACATCTAATCCTCAGAGCCTGTGAGTGAATGTTGTATTACAGGGCAGAAAGGACTTTGCACACGATTAAGGAGCTTGAGAGGGGAGATTATCCTGGATTATCCAGGTGGATAAACACAGCAACAGGATATGTGACCTTGGAAGCAAGACGATGGAGTGGTGTGAGGAAGGGGTCTCAAACCAAGCAATGCAGGGGTCTGTAGAGTCTGAAACAGGCAAGGAAATGGAGTCTCCCCTGAAGTCTCCAAAATGAACCCCACTCTCCCGACAGCCTGTTAGACTGTAGGCCTCCAGAAAAGTACAAATTTGTGGTAATTTGTTACTGTAGCACAAGAAAGCTAATGCATTCATTAAATACTTAGGATAGCAGTATGTTTTGTAATTATTAAGACTTAAATAGAAAACAGGCATTGTAGTTCAGTGGTTGTTAAACTTGGCTTTACACTTGGAGAGCTTTTGGGAGCTGCATTGGGAAATGCTGCCTTGTAGGCCTGGGATTGGACTGAGGAATTTATTTTTTTTAATTTTCCCAGGGTATTTTGTCTTGGTGGTTGGCATAAATTTGATAAATTTGGCATTTCCACTCCTTTTCTCCAAAATCCATTGAAAATCAGAAACAAATGCAGATCCATAAACTGAATGGGAAAGATTGACCATGGATGTGGGGAAGTTGAGAGAGAAGGTGCAGAAGACGGAGCTCAGGGTGACCTCCAAGTGCACTATTCCAAGAGGAGGGTGACATCCACCCAAGTGGCACAACCCCAAACCCTGCCCTTAAAAGAGTGGCGATAAGTTGAAGGGGCAGGGGGTGGAGGTGAGGAAAGAGTGTCTTTGGACTTTGCCCCTGAAACGGAAAAAAGGGGAAGTTAGGACAAACGTGAATCACACCATCACTCCACAGATGTAGGACATCTATGCAGGAAACTGTGTGACGCAGGAACAGAAAGACTCAGCACCAGTGACTGCGTAAGAAGTAAGGGCTAAAAATAATCATCAAAATAGGAAGCATCTTCAAGGGCATGCAGGGAGCTCTCTTACTCTGAGATTTAGGTTGTGTGTTGCTGCAAATGTGTTGGAACACATTTAGACACAATGTAGTGTCTGTGTGTGGGCATGCCCTATGACCCAGCAATTCCACTCCTTGGTGCACAGTCTGCTTAAAGAAGCATTGTTTGTATTGCCAAAAACCAGAAACCAACCTAATGTTCATTAAAACAACAGAGAAAGAAATTTTGTTACATGTACAACAGTGAAAAAGGAAGAATTTCCCACGTCTAATCTTGCGCAATAGAAACAAAGCCCAGAAGAAGTCATAAAATTGTGAAACCATTTATATGTTAGGTTGGAGGCATACCAAATAATGTATCGTTGGGTATTTTTGTTTTGTTTTTTTTGACAAATTTATTAAAGTATAATTTACCTTCCATGCCATTACTCCATTTTAAGTGAACAATTAAATGTTTATTAGTAAATTTACCAAGTTGTACAGCTATTCACATAAATCAGTTTTAGAACATTTCCTTCCCCCTATTAAGATCCCTAGTTCCCATCCCCAATTACATTTCAAGCGTGCCTCTCCCTTGAGACAGGGTCTCACTGTGTTGCCAGGGCTAGAGTGCAGCCTCATGATCATAGCTCACTGCAGCCTCCAACTCCTGGGCTCAAGGGATCCTCTGGCCACAACCTCCGAGCAGTTGGGGCTGCGCCCCCACGCGGCTAGCAGCGTCTGGCTGGTGCCAGCCTGGTCTCCAACTCCCGAAACTCAAGCGATCCTCCCGCCTCCACCTCCCAAAGTGCTAGGATTACAGGGGTATTTTAAAATGTTATTACCTCTAAAACAATAGCAAGAAATTGATAATTACAAAATTAAGGATAGCTATGTCTGCACTTAGAAAGCAGGAAAGGTACTGATGTTCTATTTCTTAACAAGAGTGATGAAGGAACTGTTCTTAGAAATTATCTATCATGTATCCCCCTGAAACAGGGGGAGCAGGCCATTGCTGAAGCTTGTTTACCGTCTCCATGGAAACGCAAGCCGTGGGTGGGCGGGGCTCTGGCCTGGGCGTGGCCCGAGACGCCGAGGTCCCTGCACGGGGATTCCAGGTGCTTCCAGAGGAGGCCTCAAACCTTGGACTTCCGGGCCTCCTGGAAGCCGCAGTCCACGCGTTGGTCACCGGGCTTCGAGGAGCTACCCCTCCTCCAGCAGATGGCTAGCAATGGGCCGGTCACTGTCCCAGAGTCCCAGTGCTTTCCTGTAAGTCGCGGAACACCTGATTCCAGAGTGGACAAAGGAGGAACGTGGCAGGGCGGGAGGGAAGCCAGAGCTGGCACGGCAGGGGCAGGGCTGGGGAAGGACTGGTCGCTCTGGGCCGGGAGTTGGGCAGGGGGGCTCCAGCGGCACGTCGGTGGCGCGCGGCATCACAGCCGCCCCCTATGGGCTGGCGGAGCCGCAGCCGCGAGTGGCCGGCGGGCGCGGCCGAAACCCAGCCCGCTCTGGCCCAGACGCTGGATGGGGTCCGCGTGCGGAGGAGGCTCTGCCGCTCCCTCCCCTCCTGCCGGGCCCTTTCTTCCCGACGCCCCCAACCCGGCCCCACCGAGGAAGTCGTGCTCACCTCTCCAGGGTGCCCTAACTGCTGCACCTGCTCTGTCCAGGTCCACCTGGGGCCGCCTAGACAGCTGAGGGCCGGTAGCCTGGGTGCACGTGGCAGCCTTCATCAGAAATGTTCCAGGGATCGAGGGTACGGTGTGTCCATGTCTCGATGCCACCTGCCACATGTCAGGAATTTTGATGGAACAAAAAATCCTTCACTCCTGGGCTACTAGAAGAAATTTCCTAAGACCCGTTGAACAGCAGGAAACAAAGATCAAAGGAATTGAACTGAAAACAGAGAATAAAATAAACTGGGCTCATTGCCCTGCAGAGGAAAAAATAAATACCAAATAATGAAGTTGTCCACATCTGAAATCTTCCTCACTGCTGATGGAAAAATCTGGGCCTCTGCCTAAGGATGGACCTCCATTTGATCTTAGGGACTCACCCAAGGTGTCTAATAAATTACCCTCTTCAGAACTGGTTCTGAAGTAGTTGCACCCGTGATGGAAGAAGTTCCTGCTGTCCTAGAACGAAAAGGGGCCTTCTAGTTTGGGCTTGTGACACATCCACAGTGTGTCCACTCCCACCTGGCCTATCGGACCACCTTCCCTCACCCCCAAGTATCATTCTACACCCCTTCTTTTGGTATGTAAAATAATAATTTATAAACATGATATAAAAACTCATTGTTACATTGACAACTCAATAATAAAAGATAAATAACCCAATTAAAAATGGGCGAAGGATCTGAATAGACTTCTCCAAAGATACACAAATGGCCAAGAAGCACATGAAAAACTGCTCACCATTATTAGTCATCAAGGAGATGCATTTCAAAACCACAATAACGTACCATTTCATATCCATAAAAAAGACAGACAATAACAAGCAAGGATGTGGAGAACTGGGACTGTCATACACTGCTGGTGGGAAAGTAAACTTGTGCAGCCACTTTGGAAAATAGTCCGGTGGATCTGCAGAAAGCTAAACATAGAGCAACCACATGACCCAATGGTTCTGCATTTGGTATATACTCAAGAGAAAGAAAACTTATGTCCACACAGAACTTTTATACAAATGTTCATAGCAGCATTATTCATAACAGCCAGAAAGTGGAAGCAACCCCAATATCCACCAACTGATGAAAGGAAAAATAAATTGTAGTATTATACAATGGAATATTATTTGGTAATAAAATGATACATACTAACAGCGTGGATGAACCTTGAAAACATCATGCTAAGTAAAAGAAGCCAGTCGCAAAGGCCCACATATTGTATACTTTCATTTATACAAAATACTCAGAATAGACAAATCTATTAAGGCAGAAAGTAAACTAGTGGTTGCCTAGGACTGTGGAAGACTGGGCACATAATGGTTAATTTTAATGTCAACTTGACTGGACCACAAGCTTCCCAGATATTTGATCAAACATTATTCTGGGTGTTTTGGGAAGAGATTAACATTTAAATCAGTAGACTGAATAAAGCAGATTGCCCTCCCTACTGTGGGTGCACCTCGTCCAATCAGTTGAAGGCCTGGATAGGACAAAAAGCCTAACCCTCCCTTGAGTAAGAGAGAGTTCTTCTGCCTTTGGACTTGAACTGAAATGTTTGTTCTTCCTGGGTCTTGAGCTTGCTGGCCTTTAGATGGAAATTACAGCACTGGCTCTTCAAGTTCTCATGCCTTCAGACTTTGATTAGAATTAAATCGTCAGTTCTGCTTGGTCTCCAGCTTGCTGACTAACTTTGCAGATCCTGGGATTTGCCTATTTCCATAATTGCATGAGCCAATATATAATAATAGATATTTTATTGGCTCTGTTTCTCTGGAGAACTCTATTACAAGGGAATTGGGAGGTAACAGCTAAGGGATTTCTTTGTGGGGTGATGAAAGTATTCTACAATTGATTTTGGTGATGGTTGCACAGTTCCGTGAATATATTAAAAGCCACTGAATTATATGGTCTGTGAATTATGTGTCATTATAACAGCTATTTTTGTATGGTATGTGAATTTTATCTAAACATTAGCTATTTTTGTACAGTATGTGAGTTTTATCTGTATACATCTCATAAGATATAGCTTTTTTAAAAAGAACTTGTGCCTTTTAAGGCTTTTGATACTAATATTGTATACACTTTATTAAATAAAGACTAAAGATCTACAGGACAGATTTCTTTCAATGTTCCCATTAATGGTTTTGTATATAAACTTGCTATGATGGGACTGTACACTATAATTTATTGTAAAGATCTTGATAATAATGTGTTTCCTTTTGTTACCGTATTCAGTTAGTGATAAATTTCCACCATGTGATTTTTATTGTTCCAAATCACCATACAAATTCTATATTAAAATACACAGTAATTTTTTAAAATTGTGGACACTTTATCTTCCCCAACTGACCCTCACCACTGAGACACGTCTCTGTGTTCAGGACCCCCCAGACCACCCCTCTCCAGCATCTGCCTCTCACCTTGGGGCTCAGTTTCCCCATGTTCTTGTTCACGACATCTGAACTTCCAATCTAGAACATCACTATTGGCCCTTTTTGCGAGCAAAGCGTGGTGGGGACAGCAGTTAGGGTTATTAGGGTCGCCATAAAATCCCTGGCCGCACTCCTTGGGGGAGGCTTCGAGGGGGCGGAGGCAGAGGCTCTAGAAGGAGCCAGGGTCCCCACCCACCTTTCTCCTGCTTGGGTTCACGAGTTCAGGTCATCTCTGGGCCCCAGCCTCTTGCAGGCATCTTCCCCCGGAGACAGCGCAGCGGATTTGGGACATTTCTTATTTTTTCCAGCTGGCGAGGTGATCCTGGGCAAGTCATTGTTCCTGGTCCCCAGCATGTCCCTGTAAAGTGTAGGACATCTCCTGGCTCCACAGAGGGCAGAGTATGTTGGCAAGTGAAGAATGGAGCTGGAGGGGAAGGACGGTCGCGGGGGGGGGGGGAGGGGAGACCGGGCACGCGGGGCGGAGCCCAGCACGACGTCATAGGCGCCCCCTAGGGATGCCCACGGAGGCCCGGCCCGAGACCGCCGCGGGGCAGAGTCGGGCTCTTGGAGGCGCCGCCGCTCCCGCTCCCCGCTCCCGGCCCTTCCGTCCGGGAGCCCCGACTCGCCGCCTGAGGAGGCTGCGCGCACCTGTCCTGGGTCGCGCGCGTGTCGGCCCAGGGCTGGGCCTGCGTCCCCGCTCAAGTGTCCCGGGACCAGCCTCTGACAGTTGCCTAGGCTCCCGCCCCGCGAACTCCCCCGCGCCCGTGTCGCTCCGGGTCCAGGTAGCCGGGGTGGGGTGGTGGCCTCGGGGAGCCCACGTGCTGTGTGAGGAGGATGCATGCTGCGCCTTCAGCTCAGGGACAAACGGCCTCAGTGGAGGCCATTGTCCAGGTGGACAGCTCTGGAGCCTATGGAACAAATTTAATCTGAAACCCATGGAACCTCTAGGCAAAGTCATCAAAGAAACGGAATTGGGGGTATGGGAACTGAGAACCAGGAACTAGGTCTTAGAATAGGTCTTAGCATCTAAAGATAGCTAGGACAGGCGCAGAGAGGGTCTCTTTTTGACCTTGTGGTAAGAAACATCAAAACCTCAAAATAAGACATAGAAGGATGCTCCACCCCCAAAGGTGTGGAAAATGCAGCTCTTTCCCTTAAAGAACCCTGGATTTGTTAATGGCTCTCTTGAGAGATATGGGGCCTGAATCCTGAGCAGAATTTCTTGAAGTGTTTTGGGATCCCACAGTCAATGCTGCTGTATTATTAGGAACACTTCCCTATAAGAAAAAAACGTATCAGTTGACTGAACAACAGATTTAAACATGTTCAGAAACATCTCCGTCAAGGTACAAGAATCCTTACAGTATTGTCAAAATGTGAACGGAAGCCCAAAGCAGAAAATCTCTTGGGGGTGGGGTGGGGTGGGGGCGGGGGAGAACTAAAAAGCCTCTTCAAAGGAATTTATTCCATATAAAAAAGAACGGAGGGCCGGGCCAGTGGCTCACGCCCGTAATCCTAGCACTCTGGGAGGCCGAGGCGGGTGGATAGCTCAAGGTCAGGAGTTCAAGACCAGCCTGAGCAAGAGCGAGAACCCGTCCCTACTATAAATAGAAAGAAATTAATTGGACAACTAAAAATATATATGTAAAAAAATTAGCCGGGCATGGTGGCGCATGCCTGTAGTCCCAGCTACTCCAGAGGCTGAGGCAGAAGGATTGCTTGAGCCCAGGAGTTTGAGGTTGCTGTGAGCTAGGCTGATGCCACGGCACTCTACAGCCCGGGCAACAGAGTGAGAC
>CAUYRT010026758.1:0-15197 GCA_963574885.1 Lepilemur ruficaudatus
CCTGTAGTCCCAGCTACTCGGGAGGCTGAGGCAGGAGGATTGCTTGAGCCCAGGAGTTTGAGGTTGCTGTGAGCTAGGCTGATGCCACGGCACTCTAGCCTGGGCAACACAGTGAGACTCTGTCTCAAAAAAAAAAAAAAAAAATATATATATATATATGGCAAAAGCCTTGGTTTTTTTGTATCTCGGGATTATAAAATGAGCAACTCACTTCAAGCAAAGAGCTATGACAAGAATCCTGAAGACCCATAGAACTCCCATCAAGTTATCACTACACACAGTATTACAGCACTTTCCCTGATTCTGAGTATTTTGATAGGTGCTTGACAAATCCCGGTACAGGTGACTTTCATGCTTTTCAAATTCTTTTCTTCCAGAACACCTGAGGATTACAGCGCCAACACTTCTACTTAAAAGAACGCATTAAAAAAAAAAAACTGTAGTCAGGGCAAGAAAAGGAAAACAGTATCTTTATTGTGTGTAATTCTAACAAACATTCATTGTGTGCACATTCCAGCAGAAAGAGACAAAGATCTTTGTTCAAAATATGCTGAAATAAAATAGGTAAACAAACTCCATCATTGAATACCAAAAGGAATGTTAATATTACTTGATCACAGTTGAGGGTGAAGTAAAAAGAACAGAAGTTAAATACTTGAAATTGTGTTTTGCCCAAACAGCAAATGTTTGATGCAGGCGTGGGCAAAGAGCAGCTACTAAAACTTATGAGTAAGATGCTGAATGTAGGGTAGGTAACTTGACAAATACCTCTCTGCTTCTTTGGAACCTCCCTCCTAGATCACCCCCACAAATTCCAAACTTGGCTCTTTCAGAGCGCTACAGCCAAATGTGACTAAACTCCCCACTACTTCTGTGATATTTGGCAACAGAAGGACAAGGTTTAAAAAAATTGATTTCTTGTTGAGACATGCCTGAATCCATTTCTCCTGGGGTAGGAGGCAATGAACATTAAAGTTCTGCATTTCAATCTCCTAAAATGGAATTTAACCAGATGGATATCACTTGACATTTGAAAGCATGAGATACCATAAGTAATGATATACCCGGGCCTGCAAAGCATTTTTCATCACACCACATCGGAACTAAATGAGTCTAAACTCAACAATGTTCTTATTTCACAACATAAGCATTTACAACAACTGCTTAAAGAACTTTACAGGCCCAAATTATAGGTTCCAATGGAGTTTTGTTTTTGCTTAAGTGGTCACAAGGAGATCTAAAAACAATATAAACTTTGATCATGCCACTTTCTTACCTTTACAAACATCGATGTCATTTGGAAACCAAAACCAATTCCTAAGAGTCAGGGGCTAGGAAATTTTGGAAGACAGGCACTAACAACCTGTGTTCTGGTGGCACAAAATTTCCCTCATCTGCTCCTTCTTTGTTCCCCAGCCATTATGTGTACAATCTGGTGTCCAGCAGCAGCTAGTCTTCCTCGGGAATAAACAACCCAACACCCCAGAGACCAGCTTCAGGAGGCACTGTCAGCCAACGGGGACTGGCTCCACTTGCTCTCCTGAGGTGTTTTCACAACCTACTAATGTCAAGACTGTTTCGAGAATTCAAGTCTGCTTCTTAAACAAAACTCCTTTTTGATGGATTTGGCTCGTGTACTGTATGACTTTATTGTTTAGAGCAAACTCTGCAAATTCTTACACAAGATCTACCTTTCACCTGGCTGTTTTTGTAGGCAGCAGAATAAGAGTAAGTGGACCCAAAAGTGGTTTTTATAATACAAAGTGACATCACCTTAGCAGTTGCTTCAAAAGAAGCCCTGGCTATTGGATGGATTTCACGGATGGTAGTGACAAAATCTAAACAATTTTTTCCCTCTGGCTCTCGGTAAAAACAAGTCTACATGTAAACAGGAAAAGAAAACCAATATGAAGCAGAAAAACATACCTTTTCATTGGTGTTTACCTTGAAAATATCAAAAACACCAATTTTACTTGACTATAGTTCTTTCACATTTGCTAGAATCCAGATGTTTTTCATTCAATTTTGGAGACTGCCAACACACTTCTACAATTGATTTTATCTTCTGGCTTAGTTTTAGCTTGAATGTCTCCTTTCCAGCTCCTCACTGCTCCTTTGTTCTTTACTTCCACCCCAATGTACTGCCCGTAATCGTGCAACTTAATTATTACAGCAATTCTGTATCAATCCATATTCAAGGAACCCTTTCTAGCCTTTAAATGGAGGAGCATCAACTCACACCACTTTCATTACATAATAACCAAAGACTTTTGTTCAATAAATTGTCTTCAGGTGGCATCTTATAATACATATAAATATTTTCTGAAGATAAAAGTTTTACTAAACCTCTATCCCAGATAATAAAAGTCAGCCAGAAATCCCCTAAAATTACTCCGAAATATATTCCAGTGTGCAAGTACAAGGTTAATATTATTTAGATGAATTCTGAATTCATTCAACTGCTAAATCACAGGATATAAGACCTGGGTTGAACTTTTTCTTAAATAGTTTACATGGGCAGACACTGGTTTGCTGGGCAGTTTCCTGTCTCATCAGGTCCCTGGCAGGCTGGAAGGGAGAGAGGAGATACTGAGCTACATCCATGGTCCTTCCTGAACTAAGATGCTCCCTGCTAGAAACGACACTGGCTCAGAAGCACACTGGTAACCCTCAAAGGAAGGGGAGAAAAATCACCACAGTTGCTGGCAGAAAACAGTGTACTATCTCCCCAGGTGCTTCCATGGGGGGGAGCAAAATAAAGCCAAATATGCCAGAGAAATCCCTGAACAAATAAGAAATGGCAACACAATTCTAAATAATAACCTACTTCTCAAGGAAACACACATCCAAGAAAAAAACTACCATTTTTTTTTTTATTCTCAATAGAAAAACAGAACAAAACCACAAGTTGGAGCCATGGAGGTAAAACACAGATGCAATGGAGAACAGTCTCTTGTCACAATCTTCCACTTTCAAATGCCATTTTATATGGAAGTTATTTTTCTGGGGGCAAACAGAGGGTCAAATTGGAGTCTCTTACTTTTATAAAACACGGAATCAAAAATTTGCTAATCAATAAATTTAAAAAGCAGCAAAAATCCCTGGTAAAGTTCTAACAGACATAATTATACATTTATATTTTACCAATAAAAGATAGGTAGGGGGAAAAAAGAGTTGGCTAGAAACTGGTGCCAAACCAAAGTGAAAGCTTTGGTGCTTTTTCTAAACTCCTATCCTAAAGTAGTGTTTTTCAGTATTTTTCAAAAGAAAGATTACTCTGAATTTGTCAGGGTTCTAACACTCCAGTTCATCCCTTTCCCTCTTCCCCCACCCAAGAAATAACAGGGAAACACAGTTTTGTCCAGCACCGTTTGAGAAGCGAAGGGGCTGGACTTGGATGGGAAGAGCCACCTGCTACGCCAGCGTGGGAGGGAGGAGAGGACCACACAGTTCTTTGTGGTTTTAACAAACACAAACAAGGAACAAGATCATTTGGCAGTTATGTTTTAAGTAATAAGTACACACCTTTACTTCATAATTAAACCCCTTATGATAAATGATAGAATTAAATCAGAATTAAAAAAAAAATTTACTTAAAAATGGAAAAAGCTTCCACACTAGACTGCTGCCCTGTTAAGAATGTCTACTGTGCAAAGTACTGGAAAGCAGGCATTTTTACCAAAAAGCAATGTCTCTACAATGTATGAACTGCAATTATGAACAGAAAAATTTGAAATGTTAAGTGGAAACCAGTGAAGACAGCAAACACTGGCAAGGACACAGACTCGTGAGCAGGTGCTCTGGGCGTAAGGCTTTGAGAGATGAAGGACACTGGTCCCAGATCTGAGGTGGATGTCTAACCAACCGTCTTGACTTCAAAGGGGAACGATACAACCGGCAGGATTCAAAGAGAGGGCATCGCTGCAGCCCCCAAGCAAGTCTCTGGTTTGCACTCCCAAGTGGATGTGTTTTCCAGACATCAGCAAGGCTTCCTCAGGAGGATTTGCTTTCCGACGTGTAGTAGCGATACAGGAAACCTAAGAGAATAGCCCCTGCGATGGGGAAAATCCAATATACCCAGCAACTAGAAGTAGAGGGGAAAAAGAAATAAAGTTGTGAATGTTTTATACCAAATGTCCACTATCTTTTGGCATCCACACATTAATATTTAGATGAGCAGTTTTGATTTCCTTTGGGAGATTTAATTGCTTTTATCATATAGTACTTAGAAAAAGATACTTGGAGTATTTTTCAAAATTCAAAAACAGAATGAATAGTATTTCAGAAAAGATATACACACACACCTCCGTATGTGTTTCTATAAAGACATACAGTGGTTATTTCTGGGTTATGGGATCATGGATAGTTTCACATTTTCTTATTTGTGTTTTTGTTTTTCACATATTCTATAATTAACATTATATAAGTGCCATTTCACATATGTATGGAGGCATATATATTTATCCCATGATAAATTTGTAAGCAGTAAGATCTAATATGACTATCAGCAATATTCTAGCTGCTTCACATGTATTTAAAAATTTAATCCTCATAAAAGTGCTATAAAATAGGTACTAATATTATCCTCATCTCATACATAAGAAATATCCATCCTCTTAATCTCTAGCAAAGTTTGGACACTAATAAGACACACACAGAGAGAGCATATAGATGGCTCTAACAGAGTTAAGCAAACGACAGTTGGCTTAAAAAATATTGCAAGAGACAATCCTTAGGAGTTTCAGAAAAGTAATCAGTCTCCTTAAATTCTTCTTCTTTAATAGAGCTTATTAGCACACCAGTTTTAAGGAATAATTCTTCCATGATCCAAATGAGCTGGCTGCCCTTCTACTTAAGACATATGCAGCCTTGGCATTAAAAGGTTTGAAGCCAATATAACCAACTGAAATCCATAATAAAAATGATTCTCTTTGCCTAAACATGCCTAGCACTTTCTACACTTAAGTATAGCAGAAAGCTGCTCTGGACAAGTTTAGAATGTCAACCAGGTAGCTTTATTTTAAAAATAGGCAAGATGGCACCTGAGAACTTTGAATTAATCTCCCCATAAGAGTAATGAATTCAGACTTCTTGAAGAGCAACCTCAAAAGACTAAAGAATCCAAAAGTAGGATCCTTGAGAAAACACTGAAGAAGAAAAATTCTTCAGTACAAAAGACTGAGAATGGTTGACCACTAATCCTCACATACTCTTTCCTAACACTTAACTGCCACTGAGGAGAGAACTAGAGGAAACACAATTATACTGCACCAAAGGAGATTTTGGTTCAACAGTAACTTCATGCCACAAGACGGAATTTTCTTCTTGGAGATTCATTCATGTTATGGCATGTTTGTGATTCATTTATTTTGATTGTATTTGTAGTATTCCAATGTATGAACAAACCGTAATTTATTAATTCATTTTATGAATGAATAGATATTAGGGTTGTTTCCAATGTTAGGATATCTTGAATAATGCTATTCTGAACATTCTTGTACGTATTTCCTGGTATACTTGTGTGTACATTTCTATTGAATATATCTCTAGAAATAGAATTGCTGGGTCGAAAGTTATTCATATTATCAAATTTACTAGATAATACCAAATTGTTTTCCAAAGTGATTGTACCCATTTACATTACCTTAGGAGGGCTTAAGAGGATTGGTGATCCACTTCCTAATCAACTCTTATTTGCAGAATTTTTCATTTTTGCCAGTCTTGTAGGTATGAAATATAACCATGATTTTTTTTTTTTTTTTTTTTTTTTTGAGACAGAGTCTCACTCTGTTGCCCGGGCTGTTGAGTGCTGTGGCATCAGCCTAGCTCACAGCAACCTCAAACTCCTAGGCTCAAGCAATCCTTCTGCCTCAGCCTCCCGAGTAGCTGGGACTACAGGCATGCACCACCATGCCCGGCTAATTTTTTACATATATTTTTAGTTGTCCAGTTAATTTCTTTCTATTTTATAGTAGAGACAGGGGTCTCGCTCTTACTCAGGCTGGTCTTGAACTCTTGACCTTGAGCTATCCACCTGCCTTGGCCTCCCAGAGTGCTAGGATTAGAGGCGTGAGCCACCAGGCCCGGTCAAGTCCTGCCCTTTCTTTAAGACTGATTGACGAGAAGCTGCTGCTATGCCGAGCGGAGGAGACAGGAATGGGAGGCACTGTGGCTGGGATCACCACCGTCCAGGCGGGGAAGCGAGATCCAGGTTCTGCAACAGCAGTCTGATGGTTCAGAGGAGAGAGCCCAGCGCCTCCAGCGGGAAGAGGAGGGAGAAAGGCCGCCCGGGAACAGGCTGAGGCTGAGGTGGCCTCCTTGAACCGCAGGATCCAGTAGGTTGAAGAGGAGCTGTACCGTGCTCAGGAGCACCTGCCCACTGCCCTGCAAAAGCTGGAGGAAGTGGAAAAAGCTGCTGAGAATGAGAGAGGTATGAAGGTATTGAAAACCGGGCCTTAAGAGATGAAGAAAAGATGGAACTGCAGGAAATCCAACTCAAATAAGCTAAACATATTGCGGAAGAGGCAGATAGGAAGTGTGAACAGGTGGCTCGTAAGTTGGTGGTTATTGAAGGAGACTTGGAATGCACAGAGGAACGAGCTGAGCTGGCAGAGTCCTATTGCCAAGAGATGGATGAGCAGATCAGACTGATGGACCAGAACCTGAAGTGTGACTGCTGCTGAAGACAAGTATTCTCAAAAAGAAGACAAATATGAGGAAGAGATAAAGATTCTTACTGATAAACTCAAGGAGGCAGAGACCGTGCTGAGTTTGCCAAGAGATTGGTAGCCAAGCTGGAAAAGACAACTGATGATTTGGAAGATAAATGGAAATGTACCAAAGAGGAGCACCTCTGTCCACAAAGGGTGCTGGATCTGACTCCGCTTGACCTGAATGAGACATAGATCACCCCAGTCCCGCCCCGTTGCTGCTTCTCGCTCTGACCCTGACTCCGCCTGAGGCCAGCCTGCCTGAAGCAAAGCTGACCTTTAAACTGAGGGCTGATCTTTAACCAGAAGGCTGCTTTCTCATTTCACCCCAACCCCCACCAGGTCTTTTTCACCTTTTTCAAACTCTCTCTGCCTCTTCCCAGAGATTCCAGCTGGGCTACAGGCTGAGCACCTTTGGAAACGACATTTAAGAGAACCTGAGTACAATGCAAAATGTCTTTAAAAGCATGTTATGATGTACACGTTTTGCAAATACCTTTTTTGTTGTTGTAGCAACCATTTCTAAAACATTCCAAATACTTCCACAGCCCTAATGCAGCAATCTAATCCCTTTCTCACTTTTGGAAGGTGACTTTGCAGCCTAGTGCATATTGCCCTCTCGATAGAGGAGGGAAAAAGGTATGGGCCTGCCTTACTGAGAACCAAACAGAGCCCAGGGAAAGACTCCACTATGGGGAACCTCATTGCTCTGTACAAAGTAGCTGCCAAACCAGAAAGATGATCCCAGGAGGAGTTAGCCAAAACAAAACAAAACAACAAAAACATGTTGTTCAGGTTTTCAGCTTTAAGGTATCTTTGGACAACTTTATTTTTTATTTTTTTTTCATTAGAAGTGACCACATTAAGATGGTGAGACCCCTAAGACCAAATTTTTGTCCTATCTCTACCCCCTTCATAACCGGTCACAGAATGGATCATGTGCCCCTTATGTTGAGTCGACCACTTAATTGCTCTCCTGCCTCCTTGAAAGAAAGAAAATTATGTTTTTGCCACTGATTTAGCCATATAAAACTCATCTCATTCCCCTTTTGTGGGTCTGAAGCTGCTATCTCTAAAAGTGCCATCCCATTGTGCTTCTTATCAGGCAGTGTTGGAGAAATCTTCAATAGCTTACGTACAAAACTTTGACAATTTTATATTATTTTGAGACTTTGCTTCTTTGGGTTTGAGGTACCCTGGCCACCCCATCTGGCTGTGAGAGCTCTCTGCAATTTGTGGGCTGGTGGTGTGCTAATCTTTTAAATTTTGTTTCCCTGCCCAATCCCCACTTTTTGATGAGGTTTCTGTGAGGTCTGTTAGGTATACATCCTGCAGCTGGTTGGCTTAAGATGTATGCTCCTTTGCTGTGGTCTCTTTGGGGCAGGTTGGGAGAAAGAGAAAACCAATAGTGCAACTGTTTTCATACTGAATATTGACAGGGACTTTTTGAAATAAAGAAGCAATCCCTCCAAAAAAAAAAAAAAGACTGATTAAGTTCCACCTTTTCCAGGAAGCCTTCTCTGACAGCCTCAGTCATCACACTACACCACCCTCTTCTAATTTGCATAGCAGGAGTTCCTCTTCTTCGCTCTCCTGCAGCCTGTGAAACTTTTTATTGTTACTTACCTTTTCCTCAAACAGTGCTGTCTCATCCAGATTGCCCCTTAAGGTAGAGCACAAAGCACTTTATGCACAGTAGGTGTTCAATAAACATTCGTCCGGCAGCAGTGTGGTAGGCAGAATAATGCCTCTCTCCCGCCCAGATATCCACGTCCTAAGTGCTGGAACCTGTGAATATGTGGCCTTACGTGGCAAAGGGGAATGGAGGTTGCAGATGGAATTAAGGTTGCTAATCAGCTGACCTCAAAGTAGGGAGATCATTGTGGATTATACAGGTGGACCTAATGTAATCACAAGGATCCTTAAAAATGGAAGAGGGAGACAGAAGCAGTCAGAGTGATGAGATGTGAGAAGAACATGACCTACTGTTGCTGTCTTAGAAGATAATAAAGGAGGCCGGGAGCCAAGGAATATGGGCAGCCTCTAGAAACCAGAAAAGGCAAAGAAACCGATTCTCCCTTAGAGCCCCGAGAAAGGAATGCAGCTCCTCCAACACGTTGGTTTTAGCCCTGTGAGACCCATTGCAGACTTCTGACATCCAGAACTGTAAGATAATAAATGTGTGTTGCTTTAAGCTACCAAGTTTGTAGTAATTTGTTACACCAGCAATAGGAAACTCATACAGATTATAAGAAAGGACTTTTCTGCAAATATATTTACTGTTTACTGGCTCAGAACGGACTTCTTTTCTTTCTTTTTCTTTTTCTTTTCTTTTTTTTTAAGAGGCAGGATCTCACTCCATTGCCCAGGCTAGAGTTCTGTGGCATCACCCTAGCTCACAGCAACCTCAAACTCCTGGGCTCAAGCAATCCTCCTGCCTCAGCCTCCCGAGTAACTGGGACTACAGGCATGTGCCACCATGCCTGGCAATTTTTTCTATATATTTTTAGTTGTCCAGCTAATTTCTTTCTATTTTTAGTAGAGATGGGGTCTCACTCTTGCTCAAGCTGGTCTTGAACTCCTGAGCTCAAGCAATCCTGCCTCGGCCTCCCAGAGTGCTAGGATTACAGGCGTGAGCCACCGCACCTGGCCGCTTTTCATGTTTTTATTTAAAAGTTTTTTTAGAGACAGGGCGTCACTCTGTCACCCAGGCTGGAGTGCAGTGACATCAACATAGCTCATTGTAACCTCGAACTCATGGGCTCAAGTGATCCTCCTGCCTCAACCTCCCAAGTAGGTGGCACTACAAGCGTGTCCCACCATGCCCAGCTATTTTATTTTATTTTTATTATTGTTAAAATAATTTTATGTAACGCTTCACAAATTTGCGTGTAATCCTTGTGCAGGGGCCATGCTAATCTTCTCTGTATCGTTCCAATTTTAGTATATGTGCTGCCAAAGAGAGCACTATTTTTTAAATTTTTTGTAGAGACAGAGTCTCACTATGTTGCCCAAGCTGCAACTGCTTTTTATAAAATTATTTTTTATTTTTAGATCCCATAAGAACAGTCTTTTATGCAGCTGCTTTTCAAAAAAATATTTTTCCTTTTTTACATTAGAAGTACTTGGCTCATTCTTAGGGAAAGAGACCTTTGCCAGTACAGAATGCAAATATTTGCCCTCCCTGCAAAATGAGATGAACTGAATTTTGAAGGCAGCTCTCCTTGCAATCAAGAAAAAGATTTGCGGCCGGGTGCTGTAGCTCATACCTGTAATTCCTGTTTGAGAGGCCAAGGTGGGAGGATCACTTGAGCTCAGGAGTTTAAGACCAGCCTGGGTAACATAACGAGACCCCATCTATACAAAAAAATTTAAAATTATCCAAAAATTAGCTGGGTGAGGTGGTGCATGCCTATAGTCCTAGCTACTTGGGAGGCTGAGGCAGGAGGATCACTTGAGCCCAGGAGTTTAAAGCTATAGTGAGCTATGATCCTGCCACTGCACTCTAGCCTGGGCAACAGAGTGAGATCCTGTCTCTTAAAAAAATATTTTTGGCCAGGCGTGGTGGCTCACGCCTGTAATCCTAGCACTCTGGGGGGCTGAGGCGGGAGGTTTGCTCAACGGTCAGGAGTTTGAGACCAGTCTGAGCAAGAGCAAGATTCCCGTCTCTACCAAAAACAGAAAGAAATTAGTTGGACAATTAAAAATATATAGAAAAAATTAGCCAGGTATGGTGGCTCATGCCTGTAGTCCCAGCTACTGGGGAGGCTGAGGCAGGAGGATTGCTTGAGCCCAGGAGTTTGAGGTTGCTGTGAGCTAGGCTGATGCCATGGCACTCTAGGCCAGGCAACAGAGTGAGACTCTGTCTCAAAAATATATACGTATTTTTGATTAAGAATTTAGACTCTAGTTTGAAGCTCTTCACCATGGGTCATCAAGGTTTCTCAGTAAAGAAAAAAGAATTGGGCTTTGGATAGAGAGGAGATACCCTGAAACTCAGGGAGAATTTGGAGTAGGGAAGACAAGGAAAAGCATTATTGCACAGGTTAGGTAAGATAGTCCAGGCGCTCTGGGGCTCGTTCCTGAAATGTAGTCCCCCACCTATAGCTCGGTAAATGCCATGCTAAAGGACAATGTCCATACCCAGGACCTGTGCCCATAGATCCTCCAGTCTGTACATGATCAAGAACATGACTCTATTCTGCCCCAATGCTTTATCAGCTGACCATTCTAGGGGAAAGAGCAATACCTGGATTTCAGTAAGATTTTTTTTATTCTAGTAAAATATACATAACATAAAATTCACCATTTTAATCATTTAAAAATGTGCATCTCAGTGATATTGAGTACATTCAAAATGTTGTACAACCATCACCTGTATGTAGCTGCAAAACATTTTCATCACCGTAAAAGGAAACCCATACCTATTAAGCAGTCACTCTCCATTCCCACCTCCCTGAAGACCCTAGCAACTTCTTTCTGCTTTCTGTCTCTATGGATTTGCCAGTTCTGGACATTTCGTATAAATGGAATCACACAATATGTGACTTCTTTTTTTGAGAACATCTCTTGAGGAGCCCACATATAATGGGTATGAGAATAAGCCATATAAAATATTTTATTACGTGAACTAAAAGCATGAATAAGTAGTCTTAGATAACCAGTTTCAATTCTACCAAAATAGACAAATTATAAGAAAATTATTGGGTAAATATTGGTCAAATAGCACCAGGATCCTTTAAGCTTCAGTGAGTGCCAAGTAATGCACTGTCATCTGCAAGGAAACCTTCACTGGGATCTCTGTTGCTTCCCTTACTTTGGAATTGCAACTTCTTTGGACATAGCCATAACCATGAAATCGCTGGTCAGTTGACAGGTTGGTGGTTCCACTTCTAAAATAAGACAATGTTTCTTTGTTTGTTTCTTTGTTTGTTTTTTGAGATAGAGTCTCACTCTGTTACCCGGGCTAGAGTGCCGCGGCGTCAGCCTAGCTCACAGCAACCTCACACTCCTGGGCTCAAGTGATCCTCCTGCCTCAGCCTCCCGAGTAGCTGGGACTACAGGCATGCGCCACCATGCCCGGCTAATTTTTTTCTATATAATTTTAGTTGTCCAATTAATTTCTTTCCATTTTTAGTAGAGACGGGGTCTCGCTCTTGCTCAGGCTAGTTTCGAACTCCTGACCTTGAGGGATCCTCCCACCTCGGCCTCTCAGAGTGCTAGGATTACAGGCGTGAGCCACCGCGCCAGGCCGCCACTGCCAATTTTTAAAAATTTTTTTTCTTTCTTTTTTTTTGACCTAGTGAGCATGAAGTAACTTTAATATTTTGATAACTGTTATTTCAACGCAATTGGCTTTAATTGTAATCCTATGTGTTTTATTTTGCACATTAAAAGCATGACTCTGAAATGTGTTCACCAGTTGGCCAAAAGTGCCCATGGCACAAAGAGGGTGTAAGAACTTCTGATTTATTGCAGGTTCAGAAAGGAAAATGTGAATATTCTAGGGTGGAGCCACCTTTGAGGTGTGGACACACCTGAGTAGGATCTTTCAAATGCTAATCACTAATCACTCAATGCTTAAGTGATTAAATGCTTGATCTTTCAGATGCTAAAACTAATCACTCCTGAGTGTGTATTCCTGATTAGGATAATTTAAATGTTAACTAACTACCCCCAGAACATGGATTGAAACTAATTTACAATGAATTGTAAAAATTGTTTATCAATATGAATAAACATTACCAGTTCCTCCTCCACTTTCAAAATATATACTAAATCCACCTTTTCTTCCTACCTCTACTGCCCTGCCCTGAACCAGTATTTCAAAAGATCATTTTGTAGACAGATACAATATTTCACTAAATAATTGATTCCATGAATCCACGATGTCATAGGTTGTAAGACCTATCATTCTTTTATGCACCAAGAAAGAAAAATTGCTGTCAATTAAACTATGACATATTATAAATGGTAAAATTCACCCTAATTTCAGAATAAAAAGTGAAATAGATATGCATTTTAGAAGAGATGAAAGAAGGTGTATCGTATAGCTGATACTGTTTTGAAGTAAATTATAAACAATATGAAACATTGCATGTATAAAATACAGCATGGTAAAGATTTGGATTTTCTTTTCTTTTCTTTTCTTTTCTTTTTTTCTTCTTCTTTTTTCTTGTCTAGTGTTTAAAAACTGGATTTTATTTTCTTCACACTTAGGAACTAAGTCATCATTTCAGTTTTCCAGCCTGCTGACCTGCCACAAGATGGCGAGAGCTCCAAGGAGACACAGGGAGAGGCAGCGAAGCGAAGGCAAGTGCCACACGTGACAGATCAACAACAAAAATAATGACGGGTGTGTCTTTTGGGGCCTACAGTGGGCTTATTTGAAAGTTAATAATAATGAACAGAAAACAAGTACTTTAGGGAAGCACAAAGATGCACATGTAATGTTCCACTCTGCCTTGTGTGTACTGGGCTATGCTCTCCAGACACAGGTGCGTGGGCAAGATCACATGGTTATCGTAGGCAGCTGACAATGTAGACTTGTTGGCAATCGGGCTGTCAGGGCTGTTTAACATGTTTAAGAACCTTTCTCAGCCCCAGGCAGCCAGACATCTAGGCAGCTTGAGAAGTGGCTCATAACAAGACAAGGCTTGCCACAAAGGGTTCCTCATCACTGCCAGGCAACCCATTTGTTTTTAGCTCAGGGTATGTAATAGGGAAAATAATAGGATGTAAGCTGTGGTATATTTCTGTGGGATGAATGGTGAGGGAAGTGAAGCCTCTCCCACGCCATAAAAGCCAGACTTGCCAATGTGATCAAGACTGACTCTGTGGAGAGATGTAAAGAGGCCTGGACTCTCACATATTGCTGCTGGGGATGCAAAGTGGTGGTCCTATGTGGGAGGATTTGTCCATATCTAGTAAAATTACATATGCATACATAGAGCAATGTCACTTCCCAGAATCCATCCCAAAGACATACTAAAAAAAATGCAAAATGACATATGCCCAATGCTATTTATTGACATTATTTATAATATCAAAAGAGTGAAAGAAACCCAATACATCCAAATAATAGAGCAATATACAGTTATAAGAAAGAATAAAGATAATCTTCATATAGTGACATGGAATGATCTCTGAATACCTTAAATTTAAAAAAGTAAATTAAAGGACAGTTTTTAAATATACCATCTTTTGTGTATAAAAAGGAGAGTGCAGGGGGTTCCTGGGGATAGGATTTGCTGCCTATTGCAAATCACATTGCCAGGGATTTCCAACAAATAAAAATGAAATAAAATAAAATAGGAGAGAGAGACAGTATGTGTGTGTGTGTGTGTGTGTATTTGATTGTATTTTTAAATATAAAAATGACACATAAAAGTATGAACCAAAGTCTAACAGAACTAGGCCAAGGTAGGAATAAGACGCAGTGATAGGAATGGGAACTAAACTTCTCTGAATGTACCCTATTATCTAGTTTTGACTTTGGAAGCATAATTAAAAATAAAATTGTGTCAAAAGGAAAATAAAAAGCAATCCCTAAGAAGTGAAAACAACCTGAAACAAATGGACCTCACTGTATATCTAATTGGTGGCATAATTATGCAAAGAAGAGAATAACATCAGATGACTTTAAAGCACAATATTTTGACTATACATCCCTAGTGATATATGGCCTAAGGACAAAATGAACCACAAAGAAATCTTAAACTGTTTTCCACAGTTTTAATGTTAATAGTAATATTGGCATTGTTATTTTGAAATTATTACTGGTTTATTTAGAATTAAGCAAATGAGTATGAGGTTAATATAGTTACAAACCAAGATTGTCAGGGTAAGAGAAAAAAGACACAAGTATAAAATAAAGAAATTAGATAAAACTCTGTACTATTAAATTTTTTTATTTTTTATTTTTTAAAGCCAGTCAAATTTAGCAGTGGGGGGTTAAATACCAACTTTAGTGACACTAATGTTAATAAGTTCTGATAACCCACTACCATAGGACCAGCAGATGCTATTAAATTTTATTTATTTATTTTTAATTTTTTTTTTTTGAGACAGAGTCTCACTCTGTTGCCCAGGGTAGAGTGCCATGGCATCAGCCTAGCTCACAGCAACCTCAAACTCCTGGGCTCAGGCGATCCTCCTGCCTCAGCCTCCCAAGTAGCTGGGACTACAGGCATGAGCCACCATACCTGGCTAATTTTTTCTATATATTTTTAATTGTCCAACTAATTTCTTTCTGTTTTTGGTAGAGACGGGAATCTTGCTCTTGCTCAGACTGGTCTCAAACTCCTGACCATTGAGCAAACCTCCCGCCTCAGCCCCCCAGAGTGCTAGGATTACAGGCGTGAGCCACCATGCCTGGCCAAAATTGTAGATTTTAATTCAACTATATCAATAATTGTTCTGACAATCTCTAAATTTTAACTGATGAGTATATGCCATTGTCAGATTGGATTAAAAATCAAATCAAAC
>CAUYRT010026762.1:0-22910 GCA_963574885.1 Lepilemur ruficaudatus
AATTTGGTGCCCTGCAAAAATTTTTTTATCATTCTCCTGTTAGATTTCAGATCCTTCAAACTCCATCTCTCTAGTTTTTTTTTTTTTTTTTTTTTTTTTTGTCTAGTGTATGGAGTGTATGAGAAGGAGCTAGGATTCCTACATCTTTTCAAGAGTTAGCATCTTTTTAGGAGCCAGTGTCAGGAAAATTTTCAGAAGGCATGTGTGGGGACAGGTAGAATAGCTGTAAAACTAGAAGATGTTTACTGTGTATTTAGTACATTCTGAATTCTATAACAAAATACTATAAAACTGGTAGCCTATTATGAACAGGAATTTATTTCTCACTGTTCTGGAGGCTGGGAAGGCCAAGATCAAGTCACCAGTAGATTTGGGGTCAGGCAAGGGCTTGCTTTCTGGTTCATAGACAGTGCCTTCTGGCTGGGTCCTCACATGGTGGCGGGGTGAAGGGTCTCTCTTAGTCCTCTTTAAAAGGGCCTGAATCCCATTCCTGATGGCACCTTACCCATGACCTAACCACCTTTCAAAGGCTACGTTTCTTAATATCATCACCTTGGAGATGAGATTTTTAGCACATAAATTTTGGTGAGACGAACATATTCAATCCATTGTACTTTGTTAAGTATACTTTTACATGTTGGTGAAAGACACTAAACTAATAATGCCTAAATAATTGAGGTTTAATCCTCTCAGTTCATAAAAAGTCTGGAGGACAGAATTTGCTAGCAAAGGTTTAATAGTTAGGTGTTGTCAGAACAGTGGGCCACCATTTCATATTACCTTAATTTGTGTGGTATTATCTTTTACATTTAACTTGCATTTAACACTTAATCTGTGCCAAGCTTTTTAAAAAAATTATAAATAACTAATTATTTTTTACCTTTAATACTCACAGAAATACTATGAGATGGGTCTTATTATTTCAGATGAGTGCGCATGCAATAAAAATCTTTACCAAAAGTTTCTAGCAAACTTCACTTTATTTCTCATTGGCTGGGACACACTGAGTCACAGTCTACCCCTTGGCCAGGAACTGAATTTGTTTTTCATGAAATCAAAAAGATCTCTGCTAATACCAGAAAAAAACATCAAGGTTATGTTACCAGGCAAAAATGAGAGTACAAATAATAGACTCTAACATAAAATGTTTGTTGAAGATTGAAAATTATGGCAGAAATCAATCAAAAGTTTGTGATAGTATGCATGAAAAAATAAATTATGTAAATTATTGGGAGCCACAAAATTGACATATTGTTAAAATTGCTATCATTTGGCTTTAAGTAAATAATAGGCAAATAAAACATTTTCAACAGTGTTTTTCTTTTTATAAATATAGTGAAAAGTTTTCATAATAAATGAAAACAATAAAGATAAAATTCACTATCACATCATGTGTTACAAAATCTTGTATTGAATTTTGTTGTCTTTGAAGATAGTCAAGAGAGTTTATGTGGCCTAAATAAAAAAAGTGAATTATACCAGCAAAAACTATAATGAAATCCAGACAAAGATCAAGTGCATTTCTTAACCATCAGGATTATTCTTGACAGGAAATACGTAAAGTTGGTCACAAAAGGACATTTTAGATGTCTTCGTAAATACATGAAACTATATTTGTAATACACTTGAATTTTTAACAAAAGGAAATGTAAACTCATGGTTATTTAACCTCTATATGATGATGTAAAATAGGAATTGTGTAAAGAAACAGATTTAATTTGTTGCTATGTGAAGTATAATATAGAATCACGGAAATTCTTACATCTCTGAGTTAAGTCTTCTAGCACTCCAGATTGTTCTATTTGTGATTTTGCTCATGCTTTTTCCTGTAAGTAACTTTACTACATTTCATTTACAGTTTATAAAATTAAAACTTAAATATAAGTCTTTCTTTTCTGAAGTTTATTCTTAATAATTCAGTAATAATTTGTTTCTATTCATTATCCCTTATTATTTACTCGTATCTCTTAAATGAAAGAAAATGTAAGTTAATAGAGCCATATAATTGATATCACTGCTATCATTTGGCTTTATGTAAATAATAAGCAATATATTCACAGACCTATGATTTCTCTTTTACTGAAGATCTGACCTCCCTTAGGACAGAATAATTGTTTGATTTTTCTCTGTATCCTAATGCAGTTTCCCTAATGCTCACTGACTTGTATAGAGAAAAGACGGCAGTAACTTTTTGTTGATGAAATGGAGCATATCAATTTAATGGTAGCAAAAGTATTTATTTATAAAAACAAATAAGCAAAATAATTCCCAACAAGGTATCAGTTCCCTGTGGCTTGAAGGAAAATGTCTAAGACTTGTTTATGAAATCTACAAAGATAATTTTAGAGAAAAGAACTTTCAGGTGAGAAGATGAACTCGATAGCTTCTATATTATTTCCATCCTTCAAGACCGTATTATTGTTTAATTCTTATTACATAGTGTACCCACCATTAATAAAACCTATGAGAACTCAAATTCATGTAGAAAACTTTTGATCTCTATAAAGATACTCTAAAATAAGTTTAAATCCAAAGAAACTTATATCACACACCACGGATTTGTTAAAATATTTGTTTTTATCCTGACATTTATGTGTGTTAATGTGCTTCAGAATCAGCTGGGAATCTTGCTAAAAACATACATATTCAGAATGTACCATTTGATATTTTAAATCTTTGAAATGTGGGGTGAAAGTCAACACTTTTATCAATTCTTCAAGCTGGTTTTGATACACAGTGAAGTTTTATAACCACTGAGACAATTTTTTTTTTTTTTTACTAAGTCTCAATGGCGTAGGGGAATTGAGACTAGATGAGAACTAAGTTTCAATGCTGTAGAGTCATAGAGCTGTAGAGATGGCAAACATTTCAACAGATGAAGAAAAATAAACTTTAATATTTACAGAAAATAGTAGATCTTTGATTTAAGAGTGAGAAGCACGACAAGTCAATGCACTTCATGGTGGCGTTGGGGTGTTGGGGCTATGCATTTACAACTCTCAAGATTTCATATTAACCATACAGTAGAAAATTTTTATTTCCTTGAATTCACCAGCAGCAAAGTTATTGGATAATGTTATATATTAACACAATATGAATGCCAAGCCAGGGTTCATTAATAATGAAGGAGATATCTGAGTGAGAGCATTTAGATGGATCAATGGTGTGTTTCACAGATAGGCTTTGTTGAGGTTATATTTAGTTGGTAATTATACTGTTAGAAATTTAAAATAATCTAAGACTGGATTGTTAGATAAAAATTACTGAGTTTTGGTATCTTAGCTTCTCTCTCATTCTCCATGAGTAATGGACTGAGATTATTAAATCGTACTCCTATCTGGGTGAAATACATTGACAAATGTGTAAACTTCAGCGTTGGGAGGATCAATTCCTAATAAAGAAAAGACATTCCATGCCAGCGTTTGGACACTAAGTGCTCAAGTATTTTGTGTTGGATCTCCCAATGCTCTTAATTACCTAAGTTCATTAACAACGGTCCATAAGAGTATGCAAATTTATGAATCAGTCATTCCCGGGGTGGAATGCTTGCTAATAAGGACAATAAGATGACACTCTGTCATTGTGCTGAGTGGCCAATGCAGTAGGAAAGAAATAACTTGCTTGTATGAGAGGTGACTGTATTACTCCATTGAACTTGCCCACTTGGGCAAGTGTTACAGCGTTGTCTCAGTGAATTGAGTCTTCTTATCAGGTGACTGGACTTACAGGTATCACCACAATCAACCTTAGTTCATGAGGACAGGCTGGGCATTTTAGTAGTAAACCAGTTTTATCCATGATGCCATTTTTGGAGGCTTATCCCACCTATAGGACTTTGGTTTAAGGGGGGGTTATTGCAGGATGAGAATGCCATTCCTAAGAATTGTGACTCTTCCTTTGAGGAACTAATGTTCTTCCTTTAGAGTCTGTGAATGGGCGAATAGTTGCTGCCCAAAAGGTAAATACGTTTAAGGAGCATTTAGAAGTCTTCAAGTCAAAAGCCCAACAAGAGCTTCCATCAAAGAAATACTGTTACTAATTTCACTAATCAGCTATGCTATTGGTCACCAAGAGTTTAATTCTATAACATATGAAAGACATAGGTGAACCAAATGTAATTTATCACTTACTGAATTAGTTCCACTCAAGTTTGTCTGCTTACCCGGAAACATCAGAGAATTATTCAAAATGCTAGGTGTTGCTTATTTTATCTCTAATATGTGAAGCAGACAAGTAATTGTTGAGCCTCTCTCATTATATTATAGCAATGGATGAACTTATGGCCAATGTGTTTTCTTTAGCAATCATTGAAATTCTCTTTAGACAACATAATCACTTGGCCTGAGATTTTTTCCTAGTCATGGCCTGCCCATTTTTTATCTTATTTGTGACTGGATAGCATATAAGACAAACAATTTATTTTATGCAAGCCACTATCAGAAGATTGTTAATATAATGAAATATTTGAACCATACTTTAAGTTTCTATTACCCTAGGGTTTGTCTAATTCACCGATAACATATTATCATGAAATAGAAATAGCTCCTTATCAGAATAGCTCAGGTATATTACGTTCCATACTAGGTGAAAACAGCCTGCTATCTGACTTTCTTATAGGGAGATATGGAGAAGAAGGAAATAGCATTGTTTACTATAAGTGTCAGTGTTGTAGTCACTATTAAAATGGGCATTATGAATGCAATAAACCATAATGCACAGTGAAACATTAATATTCTTAGATTTTTAGTTGCTTAGTACTAGAAGGCTTTGGGAGTACAACATCTTTAAAAGTGCACAAATTTCACCATTACAGTGGTCATTAGTAATGGTCACAGTAAACTCACATTAAGTATATTAGCACACTATCATTGGACTTCAGCAATCCTAAATATCAATAAGAAATTTATGATCTAGATGATAACTAGCAAATTTATTTCAATGATCCCTCAGTAAATATGACATAAATGTCTCAGCCATTCATGATAATAGTTGTGCATTCCAACATGGTAATTTGTTTATTATGATCTCTCTTAGGTCCAGGTATAATTATGGTGCCCAAGCATACTAATTTTTTGGAACTGAGGAGTTTTCTAGGACATGGATTTTTGGTGCTGAGCCTTGAGAGTTCCAGGAAAAAGGGGACAAGTTGCTCTCCTCAGTCATTTTGGTTCTAGTGTCTATATGTACAGGAATGCCTGTTTTCTTCTCACCCACTTTCAAACACATTTGGACTTGGGAGCAAGTATGGGCTCCAGTTTTGATTTTTGGTATGCTTTTGATTTCAAAGCAATCAAATCTGAGTAAAGAGAACCTTAGTTTAAGTCGCTTGGAATATTGTTGAATACTGTGGGGATTTTCTCAGCAGCCTGCTTCAGAAGTTCTAAAATACGATGAATTAGCAATCTAGCTCTCAGAAGTTTTGAAGCCTTGAGGAACAAATAGTGGGAATGGAAATGAGTATCTTGTACATGTCAAGGGGCACTCCTACCCCAAAACACACCCGTAAAGGACTGCTTAGCTGTATATTCTTATAGATTTCCAACAATCTAAATCTTAGTAGCTATTACTCTTCACAGAACTCTTCCTTGCAATTGTGTAGACTAAGATTATCAGCATTGGTTGAACTACAATACAAGGTAAAGAGTAGATACCGGCTAAATATTTACTTGGTATAGAGTGGATCCCATAACGACGGCCATGTGAAAAGACATTAAACAAGAAAGCAAGTCGCTTTCTGATTATATCATCTTCATTGATGTGAGTACTTGGGTCTCATTGGACAAAAGGAAACTATGTAAAAAGTAGAAAAGCGATTGGATATTGTATTTAATTTTACATTCTAAGCTTACTAGAACATGGTCTTGTTAATCACTTCTACTTGATAATTATACTTTCTGAATTATATCATAACTTTGATGACTAACAATGTCATGAGAATTAAGGGTAGACATGTGAATTAAGTGAAATATTATTACCATATTCTTACTAAATTAATTAAAATAATATTTTCAAAACTAAACATACATAAATGTTATATAATGTTCAGATAATAAAGGTAAGCATTTTGTTTTCTGTAAGTTTTATTTCTTATTCTTATGTTAGAATGGAAAATTAAGAAGAATGTATATTGAACAAGTTAGTCTATCTAGAGTTTTAATAGAACAACAATCATAATCATATTAAATATTTTCTTTTTGGCTACTTTAGGGATTGGGTTTAGTTTCATTCTTATAAAAATTCAGAGCTTAATGAATAAATGAACCATGAAGTAATGTTCCCAAAAGCATGGCCAGTTTTATGTCATGATTCATCACATATGATTTAAGTGTTATAGAAAAAGATAATGCTGTCCTAGAATTGCATATATGACAGGTTGATTTATCTTTGTATTCTTTCTATTTTGATGCACAGCCTTTTTAATAGCATTCATTCATTAATTTGACAGGGCATTCCTCCTATGTGTATGACACCATAGTGATGCTGGGGGTGTATATAAATGAATAAAACATAGACTCTGCCCTCGAGGAGTTTAAAAACTAGTAGAGGAGAGACATGAAAATAAATATCCATGACACAGGATGAAATGCTATGTGCTCCCAGAAAGGTGAAAGCAGGCTCCAGGATAATGCTGATGGATGAAATTGCTACTATCAAGGGGAAACAGATAAGTTGACTTTAGTTGGGATTTTAAACTTTGAGTAGGGTTTTTTTTTCTTTTTCAAAGTATATGTGAGTAGGATTTTACTCTTCTTCAGAAAGGGTATTCCTTTGCAGCTTTAAAAATAATAAAAGAAAGCTCATGTTTCTATGGATGATAAGTTGCACTGACTAAAATACTCAGATTTCTTAAAATGTCAATGATGGAAGGATCTCAAAGACCATCTAATCCTATATATTATCAAGACATGGATAAAATATTTTGGAAATTGAGGCATGTTTGCAACAAAATCCCAGCTATCCATAACCTTGTAGTAATTCTGTAAGAGCTCTAACATTGACAAATGCATTTCTCTGCTTCCTAAATTATTTGTCATGGGCAGAGTCTTGGCTTTTTGAGACTCACTGCAAGGTAAATCTTTACTAAAACTATTGGGCTTGTTGATTGGGCTCAAACTAGAGGAAACTGTGGTTGGAAAACAAGAATTAATATCCTCATCAAATTGGTCAGAGAATTCCATCCTTCCTGAACACATCAATTTCTCTCTTTATTGATGATTAATATTTAAGATAAATACATTTCTTAAGATTGATTTTTTTGGAGAATAGTTTGAATTGAGAATAAGGAGATTGGGGTTTAGTTTTCATTCTTTAATTAGTAATATGAACTTGGGAAAGTCTTTTGACTTTTCTTAACATGGATTTCCTCACTCTGTGATTTCCAAGTCTTTTTCAACTTTGTATAAAATTTTCTCTTTTTTTGTTACTTTGTCAAATTCTAAATAAAATATAAATTTGAAATTGATTTTACTAGATAAAAGGCTATAAAGTTGGCTGCTGGAAACTCTCATGCTCAGTTGTCACAACATCGACAATTTTAATTGCCTCACTGAGTGCACTGTTTTATAAGAACCTTTCTTTTCTTCTCCCAGAGATAACTGTGTTCTTCAAGTTAGGATTTGTCTTCCATTTCTATTTAATGTATTGTTAGAAGACAAGCCCAGATTCAACTGTTAGCATAAATTATTTTTTAAAGTTATAATTATAAGCTTTATTTGTCTTTTAAATAAAGCTACATAATTGCTCTAGAAACTTATTCTGTGTTGAATGCAGGTGGGATGTAATATAACATGTCCCTTTTCTGAACAAAGAAAAAAAAAAACGGGCAAAATCAAAGCTATAATTACTAGGTGCAGGTGAAACAAAAAATGATTTTCTAGTCACTATATTCATTCATCTTGAGTAGGAAATCATAGTTTTTTTAATTAAAAAAGTTGTCACTTTGATTTTCTGAGCACTGGATTGGTTGAAAATCACACACTTTTTATATGTTATTAGGCCATTTTGTGGTTACTTTCTAGAAAATAGGAAGATAAATTTCTTTAAATTCATGATATATTATTCTTTCTGTCAACTCAGGGGCAAAATCTTATTTAAAACATGAGAATTGGATGTCCATGTCTACCCCTTCTGTTTTCTCAAGAACCCCCTGACATATTGAAATTATCTAAGACCACGGAAGAGGTTGCTCCTGTCAGTGAGCATCACACACCACAGGCCCATCCTTGATGCAGCCATAATTTTTATTAACAATACACGTACAGCCAGTACTCAAGAGAACTCAAGATTGACCTACCCAGGACCCAACCCATGATTCTTGTCTGTTCTTGTGACTCTTGGAACTTACTAAAAATTGATTTTGAAAAAATGTAAGTAGATTCCAGTAGATTGATTTCACTTTTAAAGAATTTTTGATCAAAGTTTCTACTTTATTGTAACTATTTTCTACATTTGAAAATCACTTTGCTCTGATAAAATTATATTGATATATTTATTGAACATATTTAAATTATATATACTTTTTATATAAATAGTTTTCAATATAATTCAAAATATCTATTTTTTCTAATTTATTTATTTTTAATCTACAAATATAAATTGTATATATTTATTGTTTACAACATGATGTTTTGAAATATGTGTACATTGCAGAATGGCTAAATCCAGCTAATTAACATGTGTATTATTTCACCCATTTATGATGTCTTTTGTGGTGAGAACACTTTACTTTCTTACAATGTCTAAGAATGCAATACATTGTTACCAGCTATAATCACTGTACTGTACAGTAGATTTCCTGAACTATTCCTCCTATCTAACTGAAATTTTGTGTCCTTTAACTTCCTTCCCCTGCCTCTGGAACCAGCCTTCTACTGTCTAATTCTATGAGTTCATCTTTTTTAGATTCCATAGCCATATTGTTACAAAGTACAGAATATCCTTCTTTTTTAAGGCTGAACGGCATATCATTATGGATCTAGACCACATTTTCCTTATCCATTACTATGTTGTTGAACACTTAGGTTGATTCCATATCTTGGCTATTGTGAATAATGCTGCAATGAACATGAAAATGCAGATATCTTATAGACATATTGATTTTATATTTTTTTAATATATACCAAGTAGGAGGATTGCTGAATGATATGGTAGTTCTATTTTTAAATTTTCAAGAAAACTCCATAGTGTTTGATAATGGCTATATGAATTTAATTCCCGCCACCAATGCACAAGGATTCCCTTTTATCCACATCATCACCAGCACTTAATCTTTTCCCTGTTTGATAATGGGCATTCTAACACTTTAGTCCCCAATCCCAGGTCCCTGGCTTGTTAGGAACTGGGCCGCACAGCAGGAGGTGAGCTGTGGGCCAGCAAAGAAGCTTCATCTGTATTTACAGCCACTCCCCATTGCTTGCAACACTGCCTGAGCTTTGCCTCCTGACAGATCAGTGGCAGCATTAGATTCTCATAGGAGCGCAAACCCTACTATAAACTGCACATGTGAGGGATTTAGGTTGAGTTCTCCTTCTGAGAGTCAAATGCCTAATGATCTGAAGTGGAGCTGAGGCTGCGATGCTAACACTGGCCAGTGGCTGCAAATAGAAATGGGACTGCCTCGTTGCAGGAAAACAAGCTCAGGGCTCCCACTGATTCTGCATTATAGTGAGTTGTATAGTTATTTTATTATATATTGTAATACTGTAATAACAATAGAAATAAAGTGCACAATAAATGCACACTTGAATCACGCCAAACCATCCCTGCCCTGATCCATGGAAAAATTATCTTCCATGAAATTTATCTCTAATGCCAAAAAGTCTGGGGACCCCTGTTCTAGCAGATGTGAAGGGATAATTCATTATGGCTTTAATTTGCCCTTCTCAGACAGTTAGTGATGCTGACCACTCTTTTAAATACCTACTGACCATTTGGATGTCTTTTCCTGAGAAATGTCTATTCAGGTCCTTTACTTATATTTTAACCTGTTTGTTTCTTTTTTTGCTATTGAGATGTGTACGTCCCTTGCATATTTTGGATAGTAACACCTTATTAGATATATGACTTGCAAATATTTTTTCCCATTCTCTAGGTTGTCTTTTTACTCTGTTAATTGTTTCTGTGGCTCTGCAGAAGGTTTTAAGTTTGAGGTAATCCAATTTGTCTATTTTCACTTTTGTTACTTATGCTTTTGGGTTCATATCCAATAAATTATTGCCTGGACCAATATCATGAAGATTTTTTCCCATTTTTGTCCTAGTAGTTTTAGTTTCAGGGCTTACATTTAAATACTAAATCCATTTTGAGTTGCTTTTCACATATGATGTGAGAAAAGGGTCCTATTTCATTCTTCTGCTATCCCAACATTTATTGAAGATCCAACTTTGTCAAAAGTTAATTGACCTTAAGTATGTGAATTTATTTCTAGGCTTTGAATTCTATTCCATTGGTTGATGCGTCTGTTCTTATGCCAGTGTCATGCTATCTTGATTACAATTATTTTGTAATATCTTTTGAAATCAGGGAGTATGATACCTCTAGCTTTGTTCTTTTTGCTCAGAATTACTTTGGCTATTTAGGGTCTATTGTACTTCCACATAAATTTTAGGATTGTTTTTTATGCTTTTGTGAAAAATGTCATTGTAATATTGATAGGGGTTTCATTGAACCTGTAGATCAACCTGGGTACTATGGACATTTTAACAATGTTAATTCTTCCAGTCCCCTAAAACTGATATCTTTCCATTTATTTATGTCATCTTCAATTTTTTTCATTAATGTTTTGCAGGTTTTAGTGTACAGTTCTTTCAACTCTTTGGTTAAATTTAATCCCATGTAATTTATTTTACATTTTCTAACACTGGAATTTGAATTGTGTTCTTAATTTCTTTCTCAGATACTTTGTTGTTAGTGTATGTAAATGCTACTCATTTTTATATGTTGATGTTGTATCTTGCAACTTTACTGAATTTGTTTACTAGTTATTATAGTTTTTGATGAAGTCTTTAGGGTTTTCTATTTATAAGATTATGTTATCTGCAAATAGGGACAACTTAACTTCCTTTCTAATTTGGATACTGTTTATTTTTTTCCTTGCCTGACTGCTCTGAGTAGGACTTGCAGTATTCTAAAATAGAAGTGATGACAGTATAATTTCTTGTCTTGTTTCTGATATTAGAGGAAAATCACTTACATTTTCTGCATTAAGTGTAATGTTAACTATGAGTTTTCCATGTATGACCTTTACTGTATTAAGGTAGTTTTCTTTTGTACCTGAATTTTTGAGTTTGTTTTTCCAGGAAAAGCTATTGAATTTTATTAAATGCTTTTTCTGCATTTATTCAAATGATCATTTGTTTTTTGTCCTTCATTCCCTTAATGTGTGTATCACATTTATTGATTTGATTATACTACACCATCCTTGCCTCCCAGGGATAAATCCCACTTCATAATGGTGAATGATCTTTTTATTGTACTGAAGAATTTTGCTTGCTACTTTTTTTTTTTCTTCTTTTTGAGACTGAGTCTCACTCTATTGCTCAGGCTGGAGTGCACTGATGTCAGCCTACCTCACAACAAACTCAAACTCCTGGGCCCAAGCGATCCTCCTGCCTCAGCCTCCAGAGTAGCTGGTACTACAGGTGCACTCCAAGACGCCTGACTAATTTTTTCTATTTTTAGTAGAGATGGGGGTCTCACTCTTGCTTAGGCTGGTCTCAAACCCCTGAGCTCAAGTGATCCTCCCGCACTGGCCTCCCAGAGTGCTAAAATTACAGGCATGAGCCACCATGCCTGGCCCTGTTTGCTAGTATTTTATTAACGATTTTTGCATCTATGTCCATCAAGAATAATTGCCTGCGACTTGCTTTTCTTGTAGTGTCCTTATCTGGTTTTGGTATAAAAGTAATACTGGCTCTATAAAAGGAGTTTGGAATTATTCTCTCCTCTTGAATTTTTTGGAAGGGTTTGAGAAGGATCAGTATTAATTCCCTTGACTATCCTATGCCTGCATATTGATATCCTCCCCAGATTTGGAAATTTTTCTGCTGGTATTTCTTTGAATACTCTTTCTAGGATTTTTTTCTCTCTCTTCTCCTTTTTAAACTCTTATAACTCAAACATTTGCTTTTTTGATGTTGTCCCATAATTCTTTAAGCTTTCCTTATCTCTTTTCATTCTTTTTTCCTACTATGACTGTATGTTTTCAAATAACCTGTCTTTAAATTCAAATTTTTTTTCCACTTGAATAATTATACTGTTGATGTTTGGTATTGCATTTTTTATTTTACTCATTGTATTTTTTTAGTTCCATAATTTCTGTTTGATTTCTTTTTTATGATTTAAATCTCTTTGTTAATTTTAGTTTGTTTGTTTGATTTGGTTGTTCGTTGTTTTCCTGATTTCATAAATTTTGTTTCTTTTCTTAAATTTCACTGAGTTAAAATAATAATTTTGAATTTTTGTCAGGCTCTTCATATATCTCCATTTCTTTGGGGTCAGTTATTGGGAGATTATTGTATCCTTTTGATGGTGTTGTATTTCTTGTTTAATCATCTTTCTTGTTGTCTTATATTGATGACTGCACATTTGAAGTAGAAACTTATTACAGTCTTTGCGCACTGGCTTTTTCTAAGATGGTCCCCACCAATTAGCCTATTCAAAAACATGGGGTGTTCATGTGGTATGGTTTTCCTGCAAGCTTGGTGCTAGAGTTTTAAGGTCACCTGGCCTGGTGGCTGATTCAGCAGGTGGATGGGCCTGGCATTTGGGTCCATGGGACTGGATCCACAACATTGGGCCTATTGATTGGGTCTTAGTAAGTGGGCTTGGAACCTGAGTACATGAGGATGGGTGTGAATCCTGCATTCATGGGAGCTGGCCTGAATATTGGACCTACAGAAGCCAACATGACACTGGGGTTGGTCTTGAGCCTGAGCTTACAGGAGCTAGATAGGCACAAGGATGGGCTTGGTATCTGCATCCACTGTGATAGGCCTGGAGCCTGAGTCCACAGGGGCTGGCCTGGTGCTAGAGTGTACCTGAAGTTTGAGTCTGTGAGGGCAGGCCTGGATCCTGGCTCTACAGGGATGGTCCTGTAGTCTCCTTCTGTATGGGTTAGCCTGAAACCAAGGTTTACTGGAAAGGGTCTAGATGCTGGATTTGTTGGAATAGGTCTAGATCCTGGGTTCAATAAAATCAGCAGCCATGGAGACTGGCCTGGAGACTAAGGCCAGCCTGGTGCTGGGCAGGCATTGAAACTAAATTCATAGGAGCAGATTTGGAGCCTGGGAATGCAAGTCCTGGCCTGGAACCTGAATCTGTTGGGGCTGGCCTGGAGGCTAAGTTTATGGGTGCTGGTCTGATGACTAGGACTTTGGAAACTGGCTTGCTGCTGGGGCTGGCTGGATGTTCAGGACTGTGTGGGCCAGCCCAGTCCTGGGATCAATATGGAGCCAGGGGCCTTGGGGGCCAGACTGGAGCCTGGAGTCCCAGGGACTGGCCTTGGGACTGAGTCTATGGGGGCTAGTCTACTCTGTTACTTTTGTCTATAATTAGTTCCACAAATTTCATCCATATTACTTAGAACTAAGTAGGAACAGTTTTCTTGGTTTGTCTATAAAAACTATCATTAAAATTTGTGTGACTTATTTCTATCTTGAAAGATATTAGAGAATAAGAGGTAAATAGTAATGTAAAACAGTAAATTATAGACACAAAAATGTATACTGTATTATGATAAGCAGTCAGTTATCGGTAAATTGATATACTAATTATTAACTTTTTAAAAAACATAATTAATAATTGGCTTCTAGAGTTTAGTTTGACAATTTCTAAAACCAAAGAAGCATGCCAGCAAAAACAAAAACAGAAACAAACAGCAATGGAAAAAAACCCCTTTCTTAACTCTTACCAGAATTGATTAGATACTACTCACTAATTATCTTTAACAGGCTCTGTAAATTCAGTAAAATTTATTTTCAGAAGTAAATGTATAAATTCTTCAAACATCCCAATTAGTACTTATATGGCCTAGAACTTTTCATTAGCTAATAATTCTGGAAGATTAAAAGAATGGGTCTTAAAATATAGACACTATTAATTTGACAGTATTACTTTGGCATTTTAAAGATTATAATGTCCATGATCAAGGCTAATTCAATAAGATAATTATATATATAATGTGCTTAATTGAGATGCATGTGTATTGGGAAAAGTTAGTTCAATAGAGCAATATTAAATTGAAGATTGTCTATTCAATTGAAAATGTGGTCTTCCTAATATAAAACAAAACTATTTTGTCATTTTACTCTAAAATTAAATCATGCAACCATTTTCATTAGCTGTCATTTTCCATGTTATCAAATCTTTAACAAATTAACAGTGCTTGTTTTATATGTGTAATTATTTATGGTTAGTGTTGGCATTCATCATGATTACATTGGTTATCAATAGAAACACATCGTATTATACATGTCAAATTTAACATCTTGAATTAATTTTTGAATTATGCATGCATGCTTTCTACATATAATGCTCAAGACATACTTTTTAGAAAAGAAGGACCAAGTTGCTATGCTATTTTGTATACTTAGTTTAAAATAAATACTTGAGAAAATTTGATGTATTTAGACCAGAGTAATTTTTTACTTTTTTATATATCTGCATAATTCCTTCAATAACTTTTGCTTATAATTCCCCCAGTTACAAACTATATTCAAAATTTGACTCTCTCTTCATTGACAGATTGTCTAACAGGTTCAAAGATAGTAGCTAACCACACAACTTTTCTACAACATACCCAAAATCTCATTATTAACTGCAAGAGAAGTTCATCACATTTTCATTTTATAAACCAATATTGAATTATTATTACTGGATTCAGTTGAAGACACAATGCAGTAATCATGCTTGGTTTACCCTATTATTGTTAACAACTGTAGTACTGGACAAATATAAAAGATGACCTTTCTCAGGTATTATACAATAGGTAGCGCAGGTCTTGGGTTCTTGAGGGAAGACAAACACATAAGCCTGGGCTTTCATCCTATAGCATTTACGAACTAAAGAACAAGGGTTTGAAGGCCAAGGGGAAAACAACTCTCTGGCTGAGCTACGTAAGTAGAAGCAGGAATTTGAGGGTGCTGAATTCCAGAATTTGTGGAGAATTATATTGGAAATGAGAAAGCTACACAAAGTGGTCTCTAACATCTGTCTGTTTTTCTATTAAAGACTTGGGTAAAATCTTGGCTGTATATTATGAAGCTTAAAACATAAGAGTTGCTGCAGCACTGAGTGCTAAATAAATATACTAGAGATTGCACAGTGTTGGAAATTCTAGATTTCCAACCCATATGGAATAGAGACCTGTTTCAGACGTTCTGCATTCAATTGAGAAAGTAGAAAGTCTATGGTTTAGGAGTATAAATGGTGCCTTAAAACAGGGTTGGCAGAGCTTTTATATTAAGGGCCAGGTGGTCCTTATTTTAGGTTTTCATGGCCATATGGCCTCTATAGCAACTACTCAACTTTGTAATCTTAATGTCAAAGACTCAACAGACAATACATAAACAAACAGGCATTGTGTCCAAAAACATTTAAAATAAAATAAAATAAAATAAAATAAAATAAAAAAACACCATTTGGCCTGTAGGCCGAGTTTGCCCACTCCACCCCTGGAGTATCTGCTAAATTTTAGGAGTGAGGACAAAACCTACATAGTCCTGTTCTGGCAAAGTGTAAAATAAAGGCTGACATTACTAATAGGATCCTTGACTAGTTCAGCTGTCTCCCAAAGCAAAATGCAATGCCTTTTAGTAAAGACATTGAAATCTCAACTCTGTACAATATATAATCCAAGATGACCAGGGTAAAATTAACCAAAATATTATATATGTGAAAAATCAGAGAATATAACTTATAATTTTAAAAAAATCAATATAAATAGAACCTGTGGTAACCCAGGTGCTGGATTTAAAACTAAGAAATATGTATCTGACAATTTAAAATAAAAGATGTACATTACCAATGAAGATATATAAAATGTCAATAAAGAAAGGAAAAGGATATGTAAAATATAACAAAATGGGAATCTTTCCACTGAAAACAATAATATCTGAAATTTCTAATGACAGACATATTTCAGAGAAAGTTGTCTGATCACACTAAAATTAAACTTGAAATCATTGGTAAGTAAGTTTGAAATTGTTGGTAAATAAAATATTAATGAAATCACTAAATATTTGAAATTCAAACATCACATTTTAAATAATCTTTAGGTCAAAAAGGAAATAGAAATTAGAGATTTAAAAATTAGAATATACTTTGAACTCAATGATAGTATATAACATATCAAAATTTATGTGATGCAGCTAAAGCCATGCTTAGAGTAATATTTTAGAATATGTTTAAATGCTTATGCTAGAAAAAAGAGAGGTATTTTAATAAATAATCTGAGTATTTACCTTAAGAAACTAAAATAAGAAAAGCTAATTAAACCCATAATAAATATAACAATTCAGGAATGAATTCTACCTATGGCACTCTAGCCATTTCCAACTTGCTTTAAATCAGCTGATAGTAAAACATAGCCTACAGGTCAAATCTGGTTTCCTGCTTGCAAACAAACACATATTTGCTTACATTTTTCCACCTCTGCTTTCACACGGCAATAGCTAAGTTCAATGGTTGTGAAAAAGATCATATGGTTCATAAAATCTAAAATATTAACTGTTTGACCCTATGTAGGGAATTTTTCTGCCCTTTGCATCAATGCATCCAAGTATCTTTTTTTTTTTTTTTGAGACAGAGTCTCACTCTGTTGCCCCGGCTAGAGTGAGTGCCGTGGCGTCAGTCTAGCTCACAGCAACCTCAAACTCCTGGGCTCAAGCAATCCTTCTGCCTCAGCCTCCCGAGTAGCTGGGACTACAGGCATGTGCCACCATGCCCGGCTCATTTTTCCTATATGTATCTTAGTTGGCCAATTAATTTCTTTCTATTTATAGTAGAGACGGGGTCTCGCTCTTGCTCAGGCTGGTTTCAAACTCCTGACCTTGAGCGATCCACCCGCCTCGGCCTCCCAGAGTGCTAGGATTACAGGCGTGAGCCACCGCGCCCGGCCACATCCAAGTATCTTAAATAGAGCATTCGAGTAAACTTTCTCATGGAAGTAGATACTTCTTCATCTTGAGACAGAGGAGAATAAAACAAGGTTCTTAGACTCACTGGAGTGGTTGCAACTTTCCTCATTAAGGAGTATTTTTTTGTTGTTGCCTCAGACGTGTGTGTCCCTGAGTAAACAAAGGTCAAAGGACCGGCAAAATCATTACAGACACTATACGACTTCAATATACATAGAAGTTACAGGTTTAAAACTATGACTAATTACGGGCTCACTGACAGATTGATTGCAAGTTCTCCATAAACTCTTTCTTGTAATAGAACAAGGAGCACATTTGTTTGCTGCGATGACTTAGGGACACTATGAATTTCTGGGAAGAGACTTTTTCCACACACACGCTTACAGGTACCACACTGTGAAGTCAAGTAATGTTCTGGATTCATTTAACAGCGTACAGAAATCCTGCTGGAGCAGGTGGTCACACCGTGCAGTAACAGATGCAGCCAATTACAGCACACTTTTCTCAGAGCTCACCAAGTCCAGAACAGGCCCTCACAGCTGCCAGTGACACTGTCCTTGCAAGGTGGAGTCTCCTGGCTTCTGAGAAGCATGATTTCATGCTTCATCACAATTCTTTTATTCTTAGGGCCTAAATAATTATTCAGGAATGATGCAATTAAGCAAACTATAGACATAATTCTTCAATTAAGGAAATGTTTTTGGACTTGGTGATTCCTGGAGGACTCTATCTCGCTGTTTTGTCTGTTTTTATTAGCTGATTTTGTCATTGTGCCAACATCATAGAGTGTTTCTATGGCTACATGGTATAGCCTCCTATACATGTAGGCTATTAGCCTACTACTCCTAGGCTACAAACCTGTACAGCACATTACTGTGCCCAATACTGTAGACAATTATAACACAATGGTAAGTATTTGTGTATCTAAATATATCTAAGCATAAAAAAAGTATGATAAAAATGTGATATTATAATCTTACAGGACCACTGTTACATATGTGGTCCATCCTTGACCAAAATGTCATTATTCAGCTCATGCCTCTGTGTGTGTGCATATATATGTGTGTGTGTGTGTGTGTGTGTATATATATATACATATATATACATGCATACATATTCATAGACCACATAAATATACATGTGTATATATATATATGCATGTATGTGTGTGTATATATTCACAGCTCAATATACCCCATTGAGTATATTTGACAGTTTTATATTAATGTAACAATCTAGATGATGATAAACAGACTTCTTATTTTTATAGGTAACCAAGGATAATCTCTTTAAATCCTTCTTCTTCACATAATGTTCAGTACAAAAGTGCAAGCTAACACAGTGTGGTTATTGCTTTACTTTTCTATAATCTTGATTAAATTTTTCATTAACTTACAGGATACCTAAAAATGTCACAAGGATTTTTTGGGGGGACATCATATAGGCAACTGTTTAGTGTTTTTTGATGCTTCCCTTTTTACAACTATGTAGTATTTTTGCAGACATAGCTAAATGGTAATTTCCCAATTATTTGCTGGAATTATATAGTCATAAAAATATAGTCTTCACTTGCAAATATATGGGATCAACCCAAGTGCTGATCAACTGAGGACTAGATAAAGAAAATGTGACACACACACACACACACACACACACACACACACACACACAACATGGAATACTACTCAGCATAAAAAAGAATGAACGATGTCACTTTTTGCAACTTCAATGAAACTGGAGGCCATCACCCTAAGTTAAGTAACTCAGGAACAAAAAACCCAAAATATCACATGTTCTCACTTATAATTGGGACCTAAGTTATGGCTATGAATGGTCATATAGAGCAACATAATGGGCATTAGAGACTCACAGGGGAGCAGAGTAGGAATGTGGTGAGGAGTAAAAACTTATCTACTAGGTACAATATACACTATTTGGATGATGTGTACACCTAAAGCTAAGACTTCATCACTATACAACATATTCATGTAACAAAACTTTACTTATACCACATAAATCTATTGAAAAAAAATTAAAATCAAAGTTACTGCCTCCTTAACAATATGATGTTTCTTGCTAAGTATATTTTATACACATGTATTTATATTTTCTATCACAGGATGAAATTTCTTTAGGACTTTAGGGAAAAGATGTTTTACTGTTAGAGGATGGTGTAAGGTTGCCAAGTTTTTAATTATTTATCAAGTTCCTACCCTGAACCAAGTACCATTTTCTGTACCCAAAACATAAAACCAACTTCCTTATTCCTCACCAAGTATATTATACTTGAACAATCAATTTTCATATGAAATAAGTAGTCATCAATAGAAGTTAATGTATATTTCAAAGAAAAAAGTTAATAAATTTAAAGAAAAGGATGAGTGCTTTAGCAAGAAATCAGAAATAAAATGAAATCTATTTGAATCTGACCATTTCAAGCTTCAAATAAGGATAGCCTTCCAATCATTTTAGCAACAGTTTCCTTAATGTCTCCTGTTACATAAGCAATTAACCACCAAAAAAGTATATCTCTATGACATTATTTTTATAATAATGGTTCCATTGGTTGATATAATTTTGATTAGAAAAATATATTTCATTTCATAATTGGAAACAAGACTTAAACTGCTAGTATTCTTGGGAGAAGAAACACAGTGACATGTTTAATCTGGAGTAAAAATGACTGACAGCTGATTATTTCTGGAGGTCACATTTTGATAGCTGGGAAGGCTCTAGATAGAAGCTGTGGGGATAGAAAGGGGGGACTTAAAGCTGAATTACTTTTTTTCGTTATATTGCTTAGAGCCAGCCTGAAAGGAGTCATAATTTGGTATGCAGTTTTTGTTTCTCAGCTTCTTGGAGTTAGCTGGAAGTCAATAGTAAATATTAAACAATAAAATCATGTTCATCTTTTTATTCACAAAAGGAACATTGAAATATGTATACATAAAAATAATAACTCTAGGCTTGGTGTCCTTGCCAAGTGTACCAGACTTGCCAGGTTCCTAAGGATTAATTTCCACTTGTGGAATTTACACCTGGTAGCTAAATGTTACCTAGGTGGCTGTTGCATATTTAGACCAAACTTCAACAAAATTAATTGTTAGCACTCAGAAAGAAGAGTAGCTGCAGAGAATTCCTTTGTGAGCTGAGTAGTTCTCTATGGAAACTATATTTTGGAAGATAATATTAAAATATGCAGTAAAACTCACAATGAATCTTAAAGGGGGAAGGAAAAAATACTGCTGCAACAAATCCTGGAAAATGTGAATTCTTCATCATTTTTCTTAATACTTTTTGTTTTTAGTATAATATGGTATTTCTTTTGTGACTGACTAAATTGGGAGAATTCAGTAAAATAATAAAATGAAGGTAAAAGGCATTTTGCATGAAAACATCAAGGAATACAAACTCTTTCAGCAATTAGAATACCCAGACAGGATCATAGTCTTAGATATGCATGTGCTCTGGTGACAAGAGTCAGGACAATAGATAAGAGTGAAAATACGTGGCTAGACAGGTTGGCTCATGCCTGTAATCCTAGAAATTTGGGAGGCTGAGGTGGGAGGATTGCTTGAGGCCAGAAGTTTGAGACCAGCCTGAGCAAGAGTGAAACTCCATCTCTACAAAAAATTAAAAAAATAAAAAATTAGCTTGGCATGGTGGCATGTGCCTGTAGTCCCTGCTGTTCAGGAGGCTGAGGTGGAAGGATGGCTTCAGCCTAGGCATTTGAGGTTGCAGTGAGCTATGATCAGGGTCACTGCACTCCAACTTGAGTGACAGAGCAAGACCTTGTCTCAAAAAAGGAAAAAAGTGAATACATTGGAACTCTAGGTATCCACTTCCACTGACTCTGTTCACCTCTTTTTAAGATTGTTTTATTTCTTTTGTCTAATGGAACTTGTCTGATATTTTCTTGTCCCACTGCATCTTAAACTATTTTTTTGTTTACTCCTCAGAAAAGAAAAAAGAAGTCATTGGCCACCTCCTAGGCTCAATTAAAAGCTTACTTCACTACTCTTTCTAGTGTAAATAAACCTAATACTTTTAAAATTTCCTCATACTTTTTTTTTTTTTTTTGGTATTTAAAATGTTTCCTTCTTTGTCCTGCTCTTTTCTGAATCCTCTTTATTCTTCTGCTCTTTGATCCTTCTTAGGAGGGACACTGAATGAACATAAAATGGTATTTATGACACAATCATGGTCACAAATTTTACAAAGATATGCGTGTGGAGGTTAGCAGCTGGTGAATTTATAACCATGTAGAAGCCACATCTAGTGGGCTCATGCCATAGTGACACTTGGAGTATCTGTCACAAAATGACTACATATGAAGAAACGGAACAGCATTCTAAATGAGGGTGAATCTTTCGATGTAAATATCAATATAATCAAAGGAAGAAATAAAAGTAACCTAGACAGTTATCCCAGGAAGTATTTTTCTAGCATGAGAGCCTCCCAGATTTTTTACTTGCCTGGTTGGGACTGTTATGGAAACATTTAAGGTCTGACATCATACATTTCCTGAGTCATGAGCTTGCTGCAGTTATAGTTATCACAGTTACTTCCCTTATTGAAAAATGATTAGCAATATTACACTATTGCATGGCTTCCTGGCACAGATTTGGTTCTATTTAAAGAGTGGGAGCCCATTTTACCCCTAAAGTCCAATCATCATTTGATAAAATAAATATTGAAGTTCCTCCTTATTATCATGGATTTCAAGGCTCTGTAGTATAGAGGTAAAAATGGACTTGGGAACCTTATTGAGAAACTTAATATACCGATAATATAAACATAATTTTAAAAAAATCTTCTGATATAAAAACATAATTTGGATTTTTCTTTTTGTCATAATTTATAGAGATTTGATGATACATATAGACACACACATATATATATACTTATATGTACTATATTTGTGCATGTGTGTGCCATGTGTGTGAGATACATCACCAAATTTTCAAGGAATATTTTAAATTGATCGATTGATTGATTTGTTTATTATCATTCATTGCTTTTCATCCCTCAACCTATTTCCTGTTTTCTTTCACTCCACAGGTAACCATTTTAACACACTTGTCTGTTTATCTTTTATATATATTCTTAAAATACGTTTTCTTACTTTGTGTATTCATTTTAATTTTTCTTATGATATTGTGCTATAACTCTTTCTTATTCTTTCCTATTTCTTATACTCAGCACTGTGTTTTCAAGTGATATCTATGTTGCTATATCTATTGATTACTCTTTCCTTTTAACTGTGGTGTAGCACTGTATGGTAGTTTGCATCAATGGCATTTAACTACCCAGTAGAAGCTATAACCCCAAGTTACCTCCAAACTGTCCTCCTGCAATACTTTGATTTCTTTACAATATACCTATGAGTAGAATTTCTGATATCTAAAGACTAAGGTTGTGAATTTTGACTTTGTAAGTACAGGATGTTCTCCACAAAGATTGCACAAATAAAACTTTTCTTAGAAGTACACAAGGATTTCCATAACTTCACACCTTGACAGCACTTGTTAATATACAGCTACCTAATAATTCTCAGCCTGATAGGTGTAAAGACATTTAGTTTATTGTTTTGAATTCAGTTTCTCTTACTGTTGAGTTTGAACTTTGCACCCTATGATTGTCAGTCTTTTGAGTTTCCACATCTTTCAGTTGCCTGTCTGTGTCTTTTGCTCGTCTGTAGATGTCTCTGTCTTATAGTTTTGTAGATATACCAGTATGTTTTAGAAATTAATTTAGATGCTGCAAATATTGTCT
>CAUYRT010026763.1:0-10726 GCA_963574885.1 Lepilemur ruficaudatus
AAGGAAGGAAGGAAGGAAGGAAGAAAGAAAGAAAGAAAGAAAGAAAGAAAGAAAGAAAGAAAGAAGAAAGAAAGAAAGAAAGAAAGAAAGAAAGAAAGAAAGAAAGAAAGAAAGAAAGAAAGAAAGAAAGAAAGAAAGAAAAAGAAAGAAAATCAGGTTTCTGAAACGTGAAAACTCAAAGCTTGACCCTAAACATGACACCAAGATGATTGGACACAGGAAAGTAATTAAGGCCACTTCAGGAAGTGTCTCCCATCCTCCATCACGGACACTGTTAACCCATAAACCCTAGCTACATGCACCTGGGAGCAACTCACCTATTTTCTAAAGCTTAAAAAATTCCTACAATCCTGATTTTGCAATTTTCAATATGTTTCTTAAAGTATTTTATTAAGATTTTTTTATTTATTTCTAAATACTGGTTTGGAATTTTTTTCTTATCTGAACACTGGATAATTCTAGGATAAAATAAATTTATATTTGATTCTTTGTATCTTTAAATTTTGATGCAATACTTTTATAAATTAGCCTATAATGATATCATAAAACTGTGATTCAAGATCAAAAAACAAACAAACAAACAAAAAAAAGCAAAACCACAAAAACTTAGACCAGATAGGAATAGACACTAATGTTTACAATACAAAAAATGTGAATAAATGGAAGTAGAAAAATGGTACTGAAATGTATCCACCATTCTTTTGGTAATACAATAGTAGATATTCATTATGATTTATTTTCCCTTGAGACATATTTTGTCTTTCAGGTATTTGGTGTGTAAGACCAGAGTATGCTCACATTGGTACATTTTTTTCCTTGATAAAACTACTGCTGCATTGTTCATTCTAATATTTATCTCTGCATTGAAATGCTTATTGAATTTTTCTTTTTTGAGTTTCATATTGTGTAATACATTGAATGTGTTTGCTTCTCTAGTCTGTTGCCAGGGAGTTAAATGTAACAGTAGAGCTATATTGAAAGGTAGAAAATAGGAAAATTTGAAAATTGAAATCCTATGTCTTTCTTCTTTTCTGAGAAAATATTTACTTACCTATGTGCTTCAGGGATTTGACATTAGTCACTTGGTTGATTCTGCTGGTGTGAACAGAATCTTCTTAAATAAGACCATTTTCTTTGGTAAATTTTATGTATTCTTTGTTTAAAAATGATTTTAAAAATTCTATCCATCCTGATTTTTTCCCTCTATAAAAAAGCATATATGTATTTTAATGTTATCAATCCCGGTACCTATTTGTTAACATTTCCTTAAATGTGTTTTCTCCAGATGTTGGAAATAAAAAAGTCCTTGTTATTGTTTCCATTGTCACTCTTTACTGCTTTCCATAGGCAGCATATTGTGCAAGCCAAGAACTGGAGGAAATAACAGACGTGTGAGCCCCAAATTATAGGCACAAAAATAACTTTCATAAAATAGCTTTTAAATGACACCACTTTCCAAAAAGCCAGCTCTAATTGACTCAAGCCTAGAAAGCAGTAACTTAAGGGAACATCAGACACACTTAGACTGATCCCAGAAAGTGTTCCACCGTGTGACATTAGCTGGGATGATGACATTCCCAGCTTGCTGCCAGCACATTCCAGAAGGCAGGCCGGGTATTTTGGTACCGGTGGAGCCAGTTCTTCTCTGTAGCATTGTTCTGACATCGTTGAGATGATAGTTTATTTATACAAGCAACTTCTGAGAACCCCAACTCCACTGCTCACCAGGAACAGATAAAATAAAAAATACAATAAAAATGAAAGAGCCAGAGCGAGTCAGAGAGAATTTGGAGAAATAAGAGGGGAAACTCCTCTGGTCTTTTTTGTGAATGCAGGCAGAATCCTCACCCCTGGTTTAGGGACTGGAGCAGCCCTGGGGTTCCTGCTGTTCGTAGAATGTTACAGATGGCTGCCTGGGCAGGAAGCCCTCCCCTTTCCTTAACGGGGCTCTGGGGAATGCAGGGGGCCTGGAACCAGCCCTCTCCTTCCCTTCCAAACCTCTTCTCCAAACCCCTACTGAGTAAAAAAAGAGGAAAAGAGAGAGAGAGAAGAAGAAGAAGAAAAAAAAGTACGCACGTCCCTGGAAACATTTCTACCAGTCCGTTTTTAGTAGAATCTTGAATTAACCTCTTCACTTCCGATTAGAAAAGCGATTTATTACTTTGCCGGCATCTCTTTAATATACTGAATCAATTTCACCAGCTTATTGAAGTACCGGACCATTTGGGTTGAATTATAATAGCACGTTTGAGTTATGGAACAATTTCAAGTAAGCGAAAGCAGGTTTGAATTCTAAAATAATTAAAAGTATTTTAGCACATCAAATATTATATTAATAGTGTTTGTTCCCTCGTTCCATTTTTTTTTAAGTCACATTTTGAAAGTTTTGTTTTACTCACGGTTTTCGGTGCTGCTGCTTTTTTTAAAGCATAAATTTGAAAAATACTTTGTCTTTTTTGGAACCTATTAACAAGGGCTTGATTTCACAATCATAGTCTTTCATTTATAATTTTAAGGCAATTTCACCATCATAGTCTTCCATGTATGAATTTTTTAAGGCATAGTATATTTGTGTACTAAAACTGGATTTTTTAAAAATTACTTTTTATTTTGGATTTTATAAAATTAGAAGATTCAGCTAATATGTCCCTGAAAGGAACCAGACAGTTTATGATAAAGCAAAAAATGCACTGTTATTTCTAACCTTATAATTGCCATCACAGTAGAAGCAAAATATGCTGCAAACTCTATAATGCCTATGATAAAACAGGTATTTTATCATATCAAGAATGATGTGTTCCAAGCAACTATAGCTGTACTCCACAAAAAGACAAAAGAATAAAGAAGGGAAACTATTGAAAAATTAATTAAGGAATGTAACATATGGAAGAGTTAAAAAAGAAAAGAAAGCCTTAATTTCGTGTTAAGCTACATCCAGATATTCTGATTGACTATATCTACTCATTGATTAATTCGCCAAGTATTAACTGAGTGCCTTCTGTGTTTCAAGCATCATGCTAGATATTAGTGATTCAATCATGAGTAAAACACACTGTTCATTGGAAAGAAACTGACAATCTGGAGAAAGACATGTCAGTCTGGGTTTCCATCACCTTCCGTCTTCCATCAAAATGAAGACATGTCCATCCATCCTGTTCTCATTCATACAGCCTCCCTGGTCATTATGCCATTATGCTTGGTCACTGCATCTATCTGGTTAGTTCCTAAGCTGTAGCATTTATTAAACATTTTTAGTAGTGTGCATATTCAGATGCAAGAGAAATTTTAATCATTTTATATTCCCTTAAACAATTTTTTTGAAAAGTTTTATTTACCTGACGCATGCTTCATTTCTGACTAAAAACATGTACACAAGCAAAACCAAGGAGATATCCATTGAGGAGTTTTGAGAAATGTTTTCTCTGAAAAAAATAAGAAAGCCTTAACTTCTTTTGCCCTCACTTTGGATATTGTTTGTGTGAAGAAATTGATACTACAACAGTCTTGCAATTGTGAGAGAAAGTGAATGGCAGAGGTGCTAACCCAGCACCCTGCAAACCTGAGCTGCTCAAACTAACCCACCAGGGAAGGGCAACCTCTGAATTTCTTACATGAGCCATATTGATAATTTTCCCTTAAAAATCAATTTTGTTTTGAAAATCTGTTTCTTGTAGTCAAAAAGCATCTGAACTGAAATAATATATTTAGAGGAAGTGGGATGACTTTTATTTCCTAGGAATAAAAATGGAATGCCTTTACTTGTTATTCCAAGTAAGGGATTTTGTAATATGTATTTAGTTCTCGCAGGTTTCCAAATCATAAAACTTCTTGGGAGGCATATTAAATGCCATAAAATCGAGATTCTAGAATTAAGTATTATTTCTTCGATAAATAGCATTCTTCCGTGCATTCCTGGATTTCAGTTTATCTGACTTTGATAGCTAACTTCAGGTGACTCTCAGCTTGCCAGGTTCATAGTCAGTGGTGTGGCCTGTAGTCATACCTCACAATTTGATCAACCACATCATAAAACACTCAATAGAAATTTGGCCAACGCATTCAAGTGAGAGCTCAGGCCAAGAGCTGAAGTTTCCATCTCTATATTTAATTGTCATTGACTCTAAATATGTATTTGAGGAAAAAGAAGGCCTACTGGGCAAATTAGAGCCTGTCGACATCAGTTCACTAGCTATATCACAATCGTTTTCACATCATGTATATCAAAACCCAGCCAAATTGAAGTGTTCAAAACCAGGAGGCATTCTATTTTTGTCTTCCCAGACTGTAGACTTCTTTTTCTGTAGTACAATTGATTGCAGTTCACATGAAGACAATGACATTTAAAAATATGTACATTTGAGGATGCTGAACAACTGATGGCATGCAGTTTATTGCTAAATTATTGGGGTTTAGTGGTTTTAAAGGATGCATTGATTTCCTATGCATAGAAGAACATTCCATAGATATCTTCAATAAAAAGCAAAAAAGCAAAAGAAGTTCTGTGTGTGTATGTGTTTATGTGTGTGTGTGTGAATGATCTCATTTATTATGGTTTTTACTGAACAGCTGAATAGAAAGAATTATAATAAAGATACATGAAAGTGGAAAAAAAAACCTATGTTGCTTAAGCATAATAGATAAAACATGAAGTGTGCTTCAGGGGAAAAGAAATCAAATCACACTGGAAATGCCTTAAATGTCTACATGTGTAATGATTCAGCAAGGCTCAATGCACTAATGACGGGCCATTGCCACATGCCACAATGCTGCAAAGCAAAGCCATTCCTTTGCATCGCCCCTATCCAAGTCCATTAAGAAATAATGGTTCTAAGATGAAAGTCTTGTTAGGGTTTCAATGAAAATGTTTGGCACACCATGATGAAAAGTCAACAATCTGCTTTTAACGAGAGACACTGGAAAAACGTTGGTTAACATACCACTGAAAATATTAATTCTCCTTAATGGCAGGATGCAACGTAGCTTTTTATAGTTTTTGATCCATGTCATAAATTTGGCTATGACAAAGGGGATACTCCAGCACTAACTCACTGGCAAGAACATTAGCTATTTTCCAGGCCTAAACATTTGGCCCTTAGTATTCTTGGTAATGCATCACCAAAGGGCCAGATTTCTGTCCTCAGAGGGACGGGCTATGTGTGTGTGTGTATATATGTGTGTAGGCACATGCACTCATGTGTATTTGTGAGTGTGCAGTCAATGTATGTGTGTTGACAGTGTGAGCAGTTTTCTTTGAGCTTTTAGAGAAAGAAAATAAGGAAAAACGTTACAGGTCCCAAGACCCAGATCCTAGCATCATCGCCAGAATTCCAAAAATTGCGAAGTTGAATCACTGAGGAAGATGGCTTTACAAACTACAATGACTTGGTAACTAAGTGCCTGGTTATACACTGTCCATTTCAACTGGATGTTGTTAGAAAAAATATGCTTTTTTTTCTGTACTTTTTGTCTCATAGTATAATTTTAAATTTTTAAATTTTAAGAATGAGAAAGAATGAGGAGAGAGAAAATAGTCATCTCATGAGTCTCAGAACTTACATTTCAAAACAGGATTGCCTTTGTTCAAAATCTTCATGTAGAGTTTTTCTTACTAATATAGATATACAAATACATGTGACAAGTTTTAACCTCAGTGTCAGACTTAAGCATTTTATCCCTAAAGCCTTCCTTCAACTCTGCTAGTGAATGAGTGTTTGTTTTTTCTTCAACATTATTGACAGGAAAAGAATTTTTTTGAATTGGATAACTATAGGGACATTCACTAAAGGAAGAATTCTTTGTTATTATAATGGAAGCTCATAATTGTAATCATAATGTTTTGAGTTTATTCCAGATTGTTTTTTTGATTCTTCTTTAACAACAAAAAAATCCATAAGCTTAAAATATGCTAATAGATTTCTGTTTCTTCTATTTTAAATTTCAGTATGAATCCAATATCTTAGATCAATAACTGAGAAGAAAGATGAAGTGTGAACTTCATATATGGAAACATAGTGTACCATCAGAATATCTTAAATGTTTTGGATGAAATAGAAATACTCTTTTGGGTAGATGCCTAATAATGCTATTGCTGGATCGAATGGTATTTCTATTTTTAGCTCTTTGAGGTATCTCTAAATTCTTTTCCACAAAGCTTGCACTAATTTGCAGTCCCACCAGCAGTGTAAGAGTGTTTCTGTCTCTCCACATCCTCACCAGCATTTGTTGTTTTGGGATTTTTTGATAGAGGCTAATCTCACTGGGGTTAGGTGATAAGAGCTCGTCACTTCATGAATGGATTATTAAAATTTGGTATATGTATACAATGGAATATTACTCAATTATAAGAAATGACAGTGAGCTAGTACCGTTTGTATTATCCTGGATTGAGCTTGAGCCCATTATTCGAAGTGAGGTGACACAAGATTGGAAGAATGAGCTCCACATGTACTCGCCATCAAATTTGTACTGACTGATTAACACTACAGTGCTCAAATGGTGGTGGTGTCCACCAGGGATTCGGGGTTTGGGGGGGTAGACCCAAATCTGAGGGATGCGGTGAGCATTGTGGAGGGGAGGGGCATACCTCTAACCCTTGCTAGGGAGAGGCAAAGATATAAAATGTAACCAAAATGTTTGGTTACATATTTTCCTGAAATAAAAAAGAAAATAGAAATACTCATAGAACAAAGTATACTTTAATGCTATGTCTTTATACCAGTAGTCCTTAAACTTTCATGAGCCCCAGAATCACTTAGTGGTTGTGAGTGACTTTATAAAAATCCAAATTCCTAAACCCATTCAGTCTAATTCAGTAGGTCTGAGATGAGGTCCAGGAATCTGCATCTCAAACAACTTTCTTCTGCCCCTACCCCTGGATACTGAGGCCATTGGTCCTTTTCTTAATTTAGAGAAAACACAGCTGGATATCTTATGAATAATTAAACTTTGCACAAAGGGAGTTAGACTTATTCATGCCCCAATTGGTTTCCCCATTAAGGGAATATCTTTGTGCACTCAAAAAAAGTGTGCTGCTTTCAAAGACACAGAGCCCTCTTCACTGCAAGTATTCCTGTGTTGACTTGACCAGCACCTACAGGGAATGCTATAAAAAAATTTTAAATATCAGAGGAATAATTAAATTAAATTAACTTCAAGGACATTTCCAACTCTAACCTTCATTCCATGAGGCCTATAAATGTTCAGTGTCAATTCTTTATTTGTTTTTAAATTATATGTAAAAAAAGGGAAAAGGAATGATAAAGCACTGAGTTGTCTATTTTGTGTCTTTGTTTTTCTTAAACAACATATGATTGAAAACTAACATCACACACCTTTTTTTAATGGCCCCTGGTTGTGCAGGGTTGAAATAATCTTACTCTTCAGTCATTGTAGGTATTTTTTAGTTTATATGTACCCTAGCAAAACATGTATTAATTTTTAGAGTACACATATATTTAGTCTGCATACATAATGTGGAATTAAATAACACATTCTTTTCTGTACTTTCCGTACACATCTAACTGGTCCATAATTCTCCACCCTCTACATTTTACTTACTTGTTCTCCCAGAGATAGAGTTCCAGGTTGCCTCCAAGTCCTCACCACCAAAAAAGATGCTAGGATGAACATCTTCTTACATAGCTCTTGATGGACCTGAAAATTTCAATTTCAAGGCAGATACTATCAATTTATATTTTAAAGAATACTTTAGCAAAGGAGAATCTATTGGAGTTTCAAATTTTCTGTTATTCATTTGACACCCTTAGGAGCACTGAAAAAAAAACCTATTTATGGTAACCTTATGGAAGTGTAGTTTACCCCATGAAATAATTGGTATAATTCACCAGTTCTCCACTGTAATGCTCTCTAGAGTCACAAACTGATTTAAACAATAATAAAAACATTAGAGAAAATGAAAAATATTCTCACTTCATTGATTTAAAAAAAATAAATAAATTCTACCTTCACTCAAACGAACTTAGATGAACTTGGCTAAAAACATAGTCTTTTTCTCCTGTGATTATTTGGAAAATCAGTCCAAACATATACGCTGATCTGAATCAAATTTGGTGAGTAACTGAATCATTAAAAAAAAATTCTTTTCTTGCATTAATAGCTTTTGAATTTTATATTTAAAAATAGTATTTAAGAGTCACATATCTTTTAATAAAGCACATGCTTAATAGATCAGCCTGTTGTATTTATATTTATCGTATGAACTTTCACATCCTTGCATTTAATGAAGTGTTACTGTAATCTAATTTGTTTATCTGGTGCCTCTCTCTTTATATTTGAAGTCATCCTGCCAGCCAACACACAAAAGCTGCTGTGCAGAGATCAGCAAATATCTTTAAAAACTTAAGAGCAATTTAAAGGAACCTTCTAAACACATGTTAGAGATCCTTGCACAGTCTCTGAAAGCATCTCCATGTGGCCATTTCTGTTCTTGATTTAATTTCTGCCCACTTAAACAGTTAGATGATGGCTTCCATAGCATGTTCCAGTAAAATGAGATTAAAATATATGTATTTTCACCAAATTGGCAAAAGCATTTTTATTGATTAAACATTTTAAAGAGATAGCAGGAAACAACACACAGTTTTTTAATGGAAGCAAAGATCTGAAAGCACATAGGATACTGAGGTGGAAATGAAATTGAACATACAAATTGCCATTTAACATATCATTTCGAAGAAATATTAATAGAGTTGGTAGGAAAATGTGAGGTCATTTATTTATTTACTATTTCATTGACTGGGGACTTGACATACATTAACTTGTAGGCAGTGCTGCAACTCCTGTAGTTCTTTAAAGCGATGGTTATTGTGCTTATTTTAGCTGTAAAAGTCTGTCCTCCATTGAAATCTTATTCCAAAGCAATAAGTATATGTCAGTAGGAGTAAAGCTGCTCCGGTAGGGGGTGAAGGCCTTGTCTCACCTGTTTGAACCCATGCCCTCCAACCCCAACCCCTCCCCCTCTGAAGAGGTGCTCAGACTCCATGAGAACCGGTTTGAAAACCACTGATTCTAAAAAGTAAAGGCCAAAAGGGAGATGTAAAGGCAACACTTTGTGCCTGTTTGCACAGATTAAAAGCAAAATGACTCTGAGTTTGAGAGTAGAAACTGAGAGGGTACCTTTGAGTTGGATGCAGACACAAGAATTTCCCCGAGTTAACCCTGCAAGCATGACACGTTTCTTTTTCACTGTGCTACAGTTCTCACCACTGGGTCATGCACAAGCTGAGCACAGGACAGATTTAACTCAAACTGTTGTGCATCGTGTAGCTGACCCTTGACAGAGAAAGCTTGAACAGTATCAAATGCAGTGGATATTTCTCACATAATTTTCATCATCCTCCAAGATAGGTGGATTTCATCCCATTTTATAGATGAGAAAACTAAAATTTGAAGGGGGGAAATGCTTACGACACAATTTCATATCATAACACTCTTGAATGTTCAACAATATAGGATATCCCTCTTTGTGTTTGTGCTCCCATTCACTGGTAGAGTACTAAATGTTTTTAAATGTTGGGAACCTTTAAAAGTAGATTTTATGGGAGGAATTTGTATTTAAAAAAAAACCCCTAGGAATCACAAAGAAAAACAATATTTTATTGGCTTATTCAAAAAACACAATAGTTATTTTCAAAGGGAAATAACAGATAAACATTGTTTACATAAGGGTAATTCGGCATTACTTGGCAGCACTCATGTTTGTTGATAAAGCTGAAATGAACTTTCACTGAGATACACTTTGAAGGCCAGCTCTGGCCTGGTTCCAAGGGTGGAGTGAAGGAGAATTTGGCCAGCAGCTGGTCCTGATTGTATTCGGGGTCCTACGCTGAGCATAGAAGTCACCACATTTCCTTTCTTGCACAGATTTCCAAGAGAAGACAAGTTTTCTTCCCTACTGTTTGTAGCACCTTTTTTAATTTTCTCCTCCTTTCAGACAGGCAGCAGGAGGAACAAGAGTTACGTTAGCACTATTTAAAAGCCTTACTATTAACGTGTTATTAGCATGTACTTTCTTGATACTAACTTAATATCTATGTCCTTAATTAGGCCCAAGAGACTCTGTCACCCATGTTATTCTCACCGTCATCTTTAGAGACCAGTTGGTTTTTCATAGGGTGGGTTTTAGACACATTGCACAGATGTGTAATACTTACCTGAAGTCTATTTTTTTTTCAGATTTTTTTTTAATTGGGTGAAAACTACAAAGCATTTACAGTACAATGTTTACAGTCACAATTTGTAGTGAGCTGATTTCCCAAAATATATTACCACTCAAGTTGACTTATCTTGTTACATTCAAAATCTACTCTGTCAAAGTAGTCCATAGAGTACATACCTACTACTCCAACTGTATCTACATACAACCAACACTCCATTTTAAGTGTACAATTAAATGATTTTCAGTGAATTTACGGAGGTGTACAGTTAATCACATGAATCAGTTTCTGAGGAATTCCTTTCCCCTATTGAGACCCCTAATTCCACTCCCCCACTACTTTTCAAGCATATCCCACCCCTCCACAGTGACCCCCCACGTCCCTCAGCCTTGGGTCTACCCCCCCCAATTCCCCAGTGTTCGCTCCCACCCTTTGAGCACCATAGTGTTAATCAGTCAATACCAATTTGATGGTGAGTACAGGTGGAACCCATTCTTTGGGTCTTGTGTCACCTCACTTCGAATAATGGGCTCAAGCTTAATCCAGGATAA
>CAUYRT010026768.1:0-11849 GCA_963574885.1 Lepilemur ruficaudatus
AATATAGGCCCAGGGAAGAACAAAAAGGCAATAAATGCTTTTTAATATAGTTGCCTGTTCCTGAATTCTAAATTTATTTCTGCCTTATTAATGATATTTGTATGAACATGGTAGACATTACTCTAGTGAAATATCTTGACACTCAAGGACTTCTTTCTGCTTTTTCATCCTTAGTGTTTTTCAAGCCAAGTGTTGCCAGCATAATTTTCTTTCCTGGTAAAGGAAGAGATCAGGCTGGCCACGGTGGCTCACTCCTGTAATCCTAATACTCTGGGAGGCCAAGGTGGGAGGATAGCTCAAGGTCAGGAGTTCGAAGCCAGCCTGAGCAAGAGCGAGACCCCGTCTCTACTAAAAATAGAAAGAAATTAATTGGACAACTAAAAATATATAGAAAATATTAGCTGGGCATGGTGGCTCATGCCTGTAGTCCCAGCTACTCGGGAGGCTGAGGCAGTAGAATCGCTTGAGCCCAGGAGTTTGAGGTTGCTGTGAGCTCGGCTGATGCCACGGCACTCTAGCCTGGGCAACAGAGTGAGACAATGTCTCAAAAAAATAAAAATAAATAAAAATAAAAAAAGGGAAGAGATCATGTAGACACGGGGAGGCATTTACAATAAAGTCAGTGTGCCTCTCAGTCAGCTTAGAGCAGGGTTCATTTGATGGACAGCCTCAACCCATTCTAGTTCTAACAGTTTTCAAACTGGTTGTTGAATTTAAAGATCATCTAATTCAACTTCCTCATTTTGCAGATGAGGGAACTGAGGTTCTGAGGACTTACAAGACCTGTCTGCATCACAGATCTTTGAGTAATAAAGCCAGGACCTAGGGCTACATTTCCAAACTCCCAATTGAATATATTTTCCACTAGAAGAACAGGCTGTACTTTAGTTAGATTGGCTACACAAAAAGGATCTGTGGGGAGAAGGAGCTTATTTGCCAATGAGTGTCCCAGGCTGGTGTCGTTTGGTATCTTTATCAATATCCCTTAGAGTAGACTTAAATGCCCACTCTTATTTTACAATTTACATTAATTTGAGCGAAGTTTGGGTGAGTGGCCACGGTGGATAGAATGAGTGTATGTCAATGAGTGACACAGTTCACTGAACAAAGTAACAAACTTCAAACATGAGATTTAGAAAAACTGAGTATACAGGAACAAGGCAAATAAAACCACGGGGAAACAATGATGTGAGAAGCTATTTTGCTTTATCATCACTGGAAAATGCAAAACTAGAAATAGTTCTGTCCGCTGGAGCTGGTATAGGTTAACCCCTTACGAGACTATTGCTTATATGCAATTTAGGTGCATGTCTTTTGAATGATAGAAAATTGGAATGTTTTTACAAAGTACAACTAAAGGTCTTCACATTACAAAAAAAATAAGAAAGCTAGCAAAGTTGAGGTTGCCATCCTGAGAAAAATGAAGGCTAAAACATAATTTAGAGGGTACTTTTGGAAAATACTGCTACAAATAATAAAGGGCTCTTATCAGAAAATGTTCATCTGTTCTGCATTTTCACACAAAGTGGTTCTGGAGAAAATGGGATTAAACAGCAGCAAGAAAATTCAGTTACACTCTTAAAAATGATTAAATATTGAAAACAAAATACCGAGGGATGTTGTAGAATCTCTAGTCCCAAAGATTATTCAAATTGAAATTAGAAGTAATTTGACATGAATGACTTAGGTATACACCTGTCTGAGCGAGGGTGGGCTGAACAATCCACCCCAAGACCTCTTCAAGTTCTTTAATTTAACAGCCAAGTGTTCTATCAAATGTTACTGCCAGCCCCCGAAAAGAACATAATATATTTGCTTCATCCCCTCAAGATTCTTAAATGACTTTCTGTTTCTCCTGTTGATTCTTTATGTTCGTTTATGTTTATGGGGGAAAAAAATCCAACTTAGATTTCAAGGCTCATGAGAAACATTTGGATGGAAATTAAGACACTTCTGGGATTTGTGATTTTAGGCAGCAGTTTTATTGACTTGCTTCTGCAAGTGGGATTTACCTATTTTAAGACCCACCTGAGTTTTATTCTAAATAACTTTGCTAACACTGCTCAGAGTTGATTTTTATTTTTATAAAAAGCAATTCTGAGTAGATGTTTTTTTAAAAAATGGATGCTAAATCTGAATAAAGGGATAGAAACAGTCTCCTAAATTGTAGATACCACATTACTAACTACTCCTACTTTGAAATATCTAGTTTTATTTGGAAAATATTAGCTTTTTTTTCTGTCTCAATTTTGAAGTCCTGACTGATCCGTAGTAATAGCCATGCCTACATTTATATGAATTCTTAATTTCTCATGATATGACTTGTGGAGCCAATTGTTTCATTATTTTGTTTACCTCAGCTGGGTACTTTTTCACTCGTTTAACACCACATCCATGATTTTAAGTTTCTTTTATTCTTGTACATTTTTCAAAGCGCCTAGCTTTTTTGAAAAAGTTTGATCAAGAAAAGGCAGGGAATGTAAGCTTGAGATTTATTTGAATAGATGAACATATTTCCCTGTGCTCTCTTGTTGCAGGTTTCCAAATTAAAGCCTTCACAGCACTGCGCTTCCTCTCAGAACCTTCTGATGCGGTCACAATGCGGGGAGGAAACGTCCTCCTCGACTGCTCTGCGGAGTCCGACCGGGGAGTTCCAGTCATCAAGTGGAAGAAAGATGGCATCCACCTGGCCTTGGGAATGGATGAAAGGAAGCAGCAGCTGTCAAATGGGTCTCTGTTGATACAGAACATATTTCACTCCAGACACCACAAGCCAGATGAAGGACTTTACCAATGTGAGGCATCCTTAGGAGACTCTGGATCAATTATTAGTCGGACAGCAAAAGTTGCAGTAGCAGGTCAGTGGATTCTTCCTGCTCTTCCTCCTCCTTCTCCATCTCTTCTTCATTTTCCTTTTTTGGGGGAGGGGAGGATAAGAAAATCATCTTTGCAAAAACAATTGTACATTTTAAAATTTTTTAATTTTTAATTGACAAATAATAATTACGTATCTTTGTGGGATACAATGTCATGTTTCTATATATGTATACGTTGTAGAATGATTATATCAAGCTAAGTAACATATTTATTACCTCATACACTTATCATTTTTTTGATGAGAACACTTAAAATGTATTCTTTCAGCAATTTTGAAATATACATTACATTGTTATTTACTATGGTCATCATGCTGTGAGGTAGATCTTACAAGTGTATTTCTCATTTCTAACTGAAATTCTGTACCCTTCCACCAACATCTCCCCATTCCCCACCACCTCACTGCCCCAAGCCTCTGGTAACCACCATTCTACTCCCTGCTTCTATGCGGGTGACATTTTTAGATTACACATGTAAGTGAGATCATGCAGTATTTTTCTGTCAGTGCCTGGCTTATTTCACTTAGTCTAATATCCTTCAGGTTCATCTATGTTGTCACATATAACAGGATTGTCTTCTTTTTAGTATGGTTGAAGACTATTTAATTATATATATATGGTGTATACACACACACACACACACACACACACACCACATTTTCTTTATCCATTTATCCATCGATGGTCACTTAGGTTGATTCCGTATCTTGGCTATTGTGAATAGTGCTGTAGTGAACATGAGAGTATAGATATCTCTTCCACACATTAATTTCGATTCCTTTGAATAAACACCCAGAAATGGTATTGCTGCATCATATTGTAATTCTATTTTTAGTCTTGTGAGGAACCTCCATACTGTTTTCCATAATGGCTGTACTAATATACATTCCTACCAACAATGTACATTTTTGAGAAAAAAGGAAAGATGTAAAGAAATTCATATTTATTCCCTCATGGTCTTAACTGTCTTTTCTTCTTAAATTAGCTTAGAAAACAGTAAGAGGAACTCAACCATCAGCATAACATTATGAGATTTTAAAAAACAAGGCTGTCTCAAGTTGATTTATGCTTATGTTTAAGGGAGGACTTTTCATCAATAGAAAAATATTAGAAAAATAATTTCCTAATTAATTTCATTTTACAGCTTCATTAATGCTAAACTTTTGCAGAGTCAATTTATTTTGCCTTCAGAGCAGTGACGTTTATTTTAATTATAATGGCATGACCTACAACATATAGATCTCAAGTGAGAAATAAAAATTTCCACTAGTGCTTCCAAATGCCTTGATGCTTGGTAACATGTTGGCTCGACAACTGCATGGTAAGATGAGCAGTTTTCCTTTTCATCTGGATACATGGAAGTCACGTAGACCCTGACAAAACAGAATTGAATATTCTGGAATCCATGATATTGCTATTTTTCCCCCACTATTCTGGTTAGAAGGCAGCTTTCATTATTTCTTTTGGCCCCTGCAATGTTATACCTGCAAGGAGAAGAATCATGTTTTTATTTGTTTCTATAAGGATTTAACTAAAAAGTGGGCTGTGATTTTTATCTTTTTATATTTTGATGTGTACCATAAAGCAAAGCAAATTGGTCCAACCTGAAATAAATTTAAGCTATCAAATGAGTAGCCATATTTGAAGGGCTACTTTCAACTTAATCTTTAGTTCTTAGTTTTAAACATACACACACACTCACACACACAAACACACACTAGGCTATTATTCAGTTATTTTTTTCCAGGTCCCATTTATTTGTATAGTGTCATCCTGGAAGACTGATGAGAATGAGAACTCATTTTTTAGCAGTAACAGCAACTAGGACAATCGGGCAGGACCACCACTCCCCCACAGACTCTTCTAGTGATGGTTCAAGAAAGTTGTAACCTGAAAGAGGTGATTTTGTCCAGTGGTGCTATAAAGAATTCCATCTCATAGTTACGCATCAGTCCCCAAGTCCAGCTTCAAATCGCTCTTTTGTGGCTTCTCTTTCTCACTAAGGTCTCTTTTGTAGACTGACTGTTTTGTCCCCCCAAAATGTGTATATTGAAATCCTAAGCCCTGGTGCGATGGTGTTAGGATGTGGGGCCTTTGGGAGGTGATGAGGTCATGAGGGTGGAGCCCTTATGGATGAGATTAGTCCCCTTATAGAAGGGACTTCAGAGAGCACTCTTGCTCTTTCTACCATGCGAGGATAGAACATGAAGTCAGTAGTTTGCAGCCCAGAAGGGGGCCCGCACCAGAAACCTCTCATGCTGGCCTTCTGATCTCAAGCTTCCGGCCTCCACAACTGTGAGAAATAAACATCTGTTGTTTATAGGTCACACTATAGCAGCCCAACTGCTTTGTGATCGCAGCCCAAACTGACCCAGGCAGATTTTTTTATATTCAGTTAAACTAGATTTCACCTCAGCAAAGATGGCCTGGAGGGTAGAGTCCTCAGCCAGAGGCAGAGTGGCCGGTAATTCTGGTTCACTCTGGGCGACCTGCTTTTAGCACTTGAAAGTCTCATGTCCTGGGAAGCCTCTCAGTGCCAGATAAAAACGAGGTTGGTTGATCCTGATCATGAAAACCAAGGCTATAAGCTACCTGGACCAAAGAGTGATACATGCAGTTTGATTGATGAGGATAAAGCATAGAGAGGGCTGAAAGTTAACTATGATTGATTAAGAGGAACAGTGGAATATGTGCTGTGGATTAGGCAAAAGTTGCTTTCCCAGAATGCTCCAAAGGAAGTGGGAAGGGTGCAACTTGACCTTCTGTCGTTAGAAAATGTCTGGCCTTGCAGATCCCACCTGTCAGGCGTCCACAGTAACCAAAGTGGTCCCACAGATTGGAGTGAATCGGGCTGGCATTTTAATGCCTTACTACAAAAGGCAGCTGCATACGCGCCGTTAATGAAAACGGCCTAATGTTGCAATTTCAGTTTTCCTGCAATCTAGATTCACTTTTACGTGTTCTATCTTTCAATGGTGAAATGAAGAACGATTCCTTCTCTGTGAGATATTAAAATAAAGTGGCTTGGACTTTAGTATTCTGTACAAGGATAGGCTCAGGGATTCAGTCACTGAGTTACAATCTAATATTAGATTGTATCATTTCAAGGCAATAAGGCTGTTCACAGCATTTTAAACACTTACCGTGCTGTTTGGCAACACAGAATACATCAATGTTATGTCTGCTGAGGTTAAGATTGCCAAACCACTAGAATTCACAAGGGGCATATATCTTCCTTGTAATAAAGACCATGGGCCTGATTTAATCTCATTTTTAAAGCATTAGCAGTCAATAAACCAGTCACCACTAAAAGTTAACAGTCGGCTTTGCTTGGCAGAAAAAAAAATCTATTCTGTACCCTCAGGTACAATGTAGAGCCCATTTAATATAATGCCCCTCTTCCATTTTTGCTTTCTCAAAGTGTCTTTTGATAAAAAGAAGTGTGGCAAATGAAATCTGTCTTTTATCAGTCAGCACGTTTTATGCAATGAGCTCGCCGTGCACCGTTCGTCCTATTTTCTAGGAACTTCTCAAGTGCTCTTTAAACCCTGAGTGCACACTTGGCTGGAGAGGGAAGGAGAGTAAGAAAGACAAACGAAGGGCTACCATCCCATCCAACATCTTGTTCAAAGTGTGAAAAGCTACTGACAATCAGTATTTCTGATTATTTTGAGTTCTATCAGTAAAGAATGCTTGGGCTATTGAATTTCCATTTGAAAGCAACTTGACCATCCTGGGTGAGACTTGGGAATTTTATTTTTACCCAATTACCTGTAATCTAAAATGCTATACGTTTTCTCTGTTGCATATTCCTCTGCTTAGCCCTCTAGACTGCGAACAGCTTGAGGAGAGAAACAGAGCTGGACGTTGTTTATCTACAAAGCTTCTCCTGTCACCTCCTCCACTCTGTATCTAGCAAAGCATCCGCCCTGTCATATTTAGTAGTAGACAGTTGTCTTACCAACGAAGACGTGGGGCTTCATGCCATATACGGAGAGCTTTCAGCTGTTGTTATCTTCCTCTACCCCTTCCTTTCTTGTCTTCCCCTCCCCTTCTTCCTCTTCTTCCTTCTTTTTTATTGGACTTGAGTGGATTAGTTAAATTTACCTACATATGTACATACATAAAAATATTCTTGATGGACTGAATTATAATTTGCCTTATATCACAATAGTCTATGCATTAATTAACTATTGAAGACTTTGGGATTAGAAAATGGGCTGTGCTGGGATATTCATAAGCCACTTAAAAAGAAAAGGCATGCACTATTTCCTCTTTCCTTCTCTAATTCTTAATGTCAAGATAAACTTGCATCTGGCCAAGCACATCTCTGCTACTCCAGATGTTGCCAGCAATTTGAGCCTCTGGATTTTCTTCTTTTCAACAGATGTAATAATAACCTAAGCTTGTGGTGACTTTTAAATAACATCTAGGATGTGAAGCTCTAGTGCAGAGTAGATTCTTATTTTCTTATTCATGGGCAGCAGTAGTATAAATAGACCTAAAGATGGTCATTATCGTGTTATTGCAATTATTATATTAGGAACTTTCAGTATTCCCATGTGATAATGCAAGACATTTTTTTTCTGGGGGGAGGGGTGGTGGAATGAAATATAGGCAACAAATCCTGAGCTTCGCATATTAAAATCTTGGATCAGCTATCTGTCTTTGCAATCTGTGAACATAAACTGGCATGCCTGAATTGAGTCTTCAAAAAGTTTAATCCATGCAGATTTTTGGCAAGCAGTGCCAAAATCTGTCTGACTAAAAGAAATATTTTTGACCAATGTCGATCTACTATTATGTCAGTGCAGCCAATTCAGTTTGTACTGACCAGACCAGGAATTCTAGATGGAGCAACTCGTGCAGTCATTTCAGGAACAGATGAACCTTCTCAACCTCCTTAATCCCCTTTCAACTGAAAAAGGTTCACTGAAGCTGGTTCATGAGAGTTAGCTGGTCTAGACTGGGGGTCTGACCATAACCACCCGCCTCCTACAGGGGAAAAATTATTTCCAGTATGTAAGAAGACCAGATAACAACAGAGCTTCTATGAATGATCACAAAAGTCCCATCTTATTTTTTCTGATACAGTTTTGACCACCCATCCACACACCTACCTACCCACACAGCTACTTGCTACTCACCTGCCCCGTAGGTTCTAAGCAGCACAGTTGGAATCTAAATGATACTTTTGTTCGTTTGTTTGTTTTCAGAATATTATTGGGGTACAAACATTTTGGTTACACATAATGCCTTTGCCTCACCCAAGCCAGAGCTACAAGTGTGCCCTTCCCCGATACAGTGCGCTCCACGTCTATTAGTTCTGAGTTTAGTCACCTCCACCATTCCCCTCCCACCTGACCAGCACCCAATGAATGTTACTACCACATGAGCACCTTAGTGTTGATCAGTTAGTACTAATTTGATGGTGAGTACATGTGGCGCTTGTTTTTCCATTCTTGTGGTACCTCACTTCAAAGGATGGGCTCAAGCTCTATCCAGGATAATATAAGAGGTGCTAGTTCACCATTGTTTTTTGTAGCTGAATAGTATTCCATGGTATACATATGCCACATTTTATTAATCCACTCATGGATTGTTGGACACTTGGGCTGTTTCCACATCTTTGCAATTGTGAATTGTGCTGCCATAAACATTTGAGTGCAAATGTCTTTATTACAGAATGTCTTTTTTTCGTCTGGGTAGATGCCTAGTAGTGAGCTTGCTGGATCAAATGGTATTTCTATTTTTAGCTCTTTAGGATATCTCCAAATTGCTTATTACAGGGGTTGTAATAATTTGCAGTCCCACCAGCTATCTCAGAGTGTTCCAATCTCTCCACATCCATACCAGCATTTGTTGTTTTGGGACTTTTTGATAAAGGCCATTCTCATTGGAGTTAGATGATATTTCATTGTGGTTTTGATTTGCATTTCCCCAGTGACAGAGATGTTGAACACTTTTTTATATGTTTGCTGGCCATTATTCTGTCTTCATTTGAAAAGATTCTGTTCATATCCTTTGCTCATTTGTCAATGGGGTTGTAACTGTAGCCCCGTAATTGCCACTCCAGAGCCAAGCAGCTGGTGGTCATAAAGATTCTTAACTTCTCCCCATAGCTGGTGTCCACAAAGATTCTTAACTTTCTCCATAGATAACATCACCTTTTTTGAATCTAAAAGAAGTTTTTAAAGATATCTTCCAGGCCCTGCATTACAGGGGATGGATTGGCCCACTCAGACCAGCGGTCCATACCAAGAAACTGACCCAACTGGAATTGTGACCCCAGGGACTAGAGCAACACAAGAAGATGATTTCTACACCCCTATAGTTTTGCCCCAGTTAACAAACTTAATTGCCTAATCCCTTGCCTGTCAAACTACCTTGTCTTTCAAATTCTCGGGGAGGTAGATTTGAGAAATTTCTCCCATCTCTCCGCTTAGCACTGTGCAGAATAAAGACCCATTCTCTGCTGTAAAACCGGCCGACTCAGCATGTTGGCTTCTTGGGCAGTGGGCAAATTAACCTCGTTGGGCGGCAACAAGACTGGAACTCATATTGGCTAAGTCCATATGCACACTTATTCCTGTATCACTTTGCTTCTCAGTCTAAGGACTAGATTTAAGGACACTGTAAAAAATTTCCCATATAGTCAGTCGTCTATTTTTAATTAATGAAACTCTCCAATATATAAAGGAAAATAATAATAATAATTGATTACATCCATCCATTTAGTCTCTTGAAAATATCAACTCCTGTGGCAAAATACTATATTTGGATGTTATCTTCTAAAATGAGAAGATTGTGCTATCACAGGTATATATTCAATAATGATACATGATAAATCTCTCCTTAAGAACAGAGAGCATATAATTTGAAAAATGAGCTCATAAATAGTCTTTCTAGGAATACAATCTTTTTTTTTTTTTTATCTTTGTAAGTGGTTTTACAATTCAGGCCAAGTTTGCATTTTTTTTTTCCCCTCTGCTTCTTGAAAATCAAGAAAATAAAAGGCCAACTAAATTGCATTTCCTTGAGTTGTTATTTCATTCAGGGGCATATTTTTTTCTTCCTTGTTACAATAGATGTTTCAAGATGCAAATTGTCACACTCTGCTTTTAAATAACACAGGCGTTATAATTAAAATTCCCCTGTGTTTTTTTTTTAAAAAATAATTACTTACTTGAGGAGTTCTTTCAGTGGATTCTCTTCCAAAATGCCTCCCATTTAAATGAGTTATGAAATAATTAGTGAAAGCATATTATGGTGAGAGAAGCTGGAATGAAGCATTTTGTGAAACGATAGCCTGACCTTTATGTTCTTACTTAAAAGAAAGCAGGGAAAAAAAAAAAGAGCTTGTCTGAAGAGAAGGAAGAATAAACCACATTGCCTTGGGTCACTCAAATGTTATATGAAGGAAACAGCAAGAAAAATGTTCATATTCCTTCTCTCTACAGGAGAAAATATAAGAATTTTGCCTAGAAGGTCAAGTTCATCCAGAGAAGCAGCTTGGAAAATGTATCCCAGGGCCCTAGAATTTTTAAAATTCTATTTGGGAAGGTTCAGTTACAGAGCAAAGCTTTTCATTTTACACTGATAGGAATGTTGTTTATTTTCAAATGATGAGCAGGAGAATGAATTGTTCTGACTCCATATTTCTTAATGATCTTAATTATCCTCAATTTAGCTAAACGTTTCTATTGTTTTGTGGTTAATACATAAGAGAGAAAGAAAATATAAGGAAGAAATGTGGTGTTTTAAGTAACTGCTGTATGTGTGCTAATCTTATCATTTTCCTTTAATTTTATTGCCAAATAAAACTGGAATACAGTAATCACCAATATTCTCCCAATGCCTACTCCTCTACATACCCCCTCCAACCTCAAATAATTCCATTTTAAAGTGTAGGATTTTAGTTGGCTCCTTCCTACGTCAATTAACTCTGCAATAAAATTAAAATAGAAATGTATTCCTAAAAAATATGCAGAGTGGAAAGACATCTTCTACATTATAAAAATTACAATAGAGAACTTGACAGGGCTTTTTATGGTAGAAACATCAACAAAATAACTTTTAAAAAAACCTTCCAACCTTTCATTTCCTTTTCTTTGTTATGAATTCTAATTCATGTGACAATGGAAATAGCTAATTATTCATTCCAAATTTAATCAGTATCTTAAGAGCACTGTTCTTTTATTCAACTCTTAAACTATCCAGAGTGCGATTTTGCGAGTACTGTAATGAAAATGAAGGAGTAGTATCTAAAATAACTCAGTGATAGTAACCAAAAATTCTTTTCAATTTTAGAATACCTCTTTGGAATACAAAAACTTAATTTTCTTGATAAATGTCAGTCTAACAAAGATTTAAATCATAGTAATAATGTAGGGAAGAAAAAAGTAATATCTTTCCTTCACCCATCACGAGGATATGGCTGACACCTCTATGACGAAAGACAGATGAACAAGAGAAAAGCATAAGAAATTTATTTAACCACAATTTTACGTGACAAGGATCCTTCAGAAATGAAGACCCAAAGATTCAGGAAAAACTGTATTTTTATGCTAAGTCTTATGAGAGAAGTGGATAGTTGTGAAGAAACATGAATGAATAAAAAGAGGTATGATCTAATGGTAATAAATTGGGGGAAGTCAGCAAGGCTGTTTGTTCAGATTCTTTTCTGTGTCTGTATGATATCCCTCCCCTTTAGGTATGAATTAAGGCTCCTGTCATCTGAGGATCTTATCTCCTACTGTTAGCAGAGATGGATAAGAGAGTAAGTTTATGGGCATCTCTCATACAGAGAAGCTCAGAGAGTGACCTCCAAGCTACCATCTTTTGAGGTAGCATGTCCTAACCCCATCATTAATAGATAGATTAGGTAGCATTAAATTTCTGATTAAATAATGACTGATGATAACTTTAATAAAGCACTTTATCTTTATGAATCTATCTCTGTACTGATTTTTT
>CAUYRT010026769.1:0-29298 GCA_963574885.1 Lepilemur ruficaudatus
CAGTCCTGTTCCAAAGATCGATGCTTCTGTTCTTGTGCCAATACCAAACTCATTTGATTATTATTGCTTCATAGTACAACTTGAAGTCTGGGAGACTGATGCCTCCCAGTTTGTTCTTTTTGCTTAAGATTGCTTTTGCTATATGAGGTCTTTTCTGGTTCTATACAAAGTGAAGAATTATTTTTTCTAGGTCTGTAAAGAATGAAGATGGTACTTTGATGGGGATTGCATTTATTCTGTAGATCACTTTAGGTAATATAGACATTTTAACAATATTGATTCTACCAATCCATGAACAAGGCAGATTTTTCCATCTAGCAGGGGAGATTGGTAGAAGATACCCAGTACTCAGAAGATACTTCCAATAATATTCCCTGCTTGATCCTAATATCACCCTCAGGAACAACTAATCTGTTCACTCTTCCAGCATGATGGGCAGTCAAATTTTAGAGGCTCATGAGAGTCGATGATACCTAGTGTAAGAATAGACATACTGGCCAGGTGCGGTGGCTCATGCCTGTAATCTTAGCACTCTGGGAGGCCGAGGCAGGAGGATCGCTTGAGCTCAGGAGTTTGAGACCAGCCTGAGCAAGAGCTAGACCACAGTCTCTATTGAAAATAGAAAAATTGGCTGGGCGTGGTGGCCTGCACCTGTGGTCCCAGCTACTTGGGAGGCTGAAGCAGGAGAATCACTTGAGCCCAGGAGTTTGAGGTTGCTGTGAGGTAGGCTGATACTATGGCACTTTAGCCCAGGCAACAGGGCAAGACTTTGTATCAAAAAAAAATATATGTATATATATATATACACACACACACACACATATATATACATAGACATATAGGTCAATGTAACAGAAGGGCAAATCAAGAAATGGACTCTTACATTTAGAGTCTTACTGATTTTCAACAAACATTTCAGGATAATTCATTGCTGAAAAACTAGTCTTTTCAACAAATGATACCAGAACAATTAGATATTCATCTGAAAAAATGAATCTCCAAATTATTTCATAACATATACAAATAGTGAACTAGAAATAGATATTGACATAAACATAAAAGCTGAAGTATGATACCTTAAAAAGAAAGCATAAGAGTACTTTTTCTTCCTTGTGGGATGAAAATATTTCTTTAATATAACACCAAAAACATAAACTGTAAAGGGAAAAATTGATAAATTACATTATATTAAAATCCAAAGTGCTCTTCAAAAGACACTGCTAAGAAAATGAGAAGTCAAGTCAGAGACTGTGAAAAAATTCACAATGCATGTATCTGACAAAGGACTTTCATTTAGAACATACAATGAACAACTTATAAATCAATAATAAGTTTTTGAATGTACTAGGTACAAATGAGGAAAAGATTTGAACAGATTCTTTCCAAAAAAAATGATATACAGATGGTCAACAAGCATATGAGAAGATGCCTGACAACATCCATCATTGGGAAAATAAAAACTAAGAGATCCCATCCCTCACCACTGGGATGGCTACAATTAAAAAGACTGACAATATCAAGTGTTGATGAGAATGTGGAACATCTGAAACTCTCATACATTGCTGTTGGGAAAGTAAATTGGTGTAATTACACTGGAACATAGTTTGGCAGTTTTTTATAAAGTTAAATATCCACTTACGATGCTACCCAGAAATTTTACTCCACAATACATACCTAAAAATAAAAAAATCTAAAGCATATGTTCACGGAAAGACTTTTACACAAATGTAATTAGAAGCTTTATTTATAATAACCTCAAGCCAGAAACAACCTAAATGTCTATCATCAGTTGATTAGATAAACAAATTGTTATGTATGTTAAAATTAATCCTTCTCAGCTAGTGACATACACATCATCATGGTTAAATCTAAAAAACAGTATGTTGAGGGAAAGAAGATAAACAAATGACCACATATTGTATAATTCTATTTACTTGAAATTTTAGAAAAGTCTAAATTGGTCTGTGTGGTGACAGAATGCTACCCAGTGGTTGTGGGGGGTGGTGATGGAGAGATTTGCCTACAAATATTCTATATCTTGATTGGTAGGTGTTACATGATAGTGACTTAGGATATCATATCAAAATACATTAATATAGGAAAGTCTCCATGATTTATTGTTAGGTGAAAAAGGCAGATCATTAAACAGCACCTAGTATATTTTGAGCTCTGGAATCAGACTGCCTTGTTTCAAATTCTGGCTTCTCTGCTTGCTAGCATTTTGTCCTTGATTTCTTTGTCTCTAAATTGGGAATGACAATAGTATCTACTTTATGAGGTGAATTGTAGTATTAAAAAGCAATGCAAGTTAAGTGCTGAAGCACAACACACCTAAAATAAAACCAACTCTTTTGATTGAATTAAGGTTATTAAGTATGCAATGTGTGATTTTCTTATGTACTAAGTAAGACAGTTGATATCTCTGACATTTCACTTTGATAGTTCTTGTTTTATTTTTATCATGAAGGTACATCCTCAGTCTTTCAAACAAATGGTGATTATCTTTCACATTTTTTTAGAGTAATTTTTGTGAAACCATGAATAAGTCGAAAATTTGTGTTATTTTTGGACATCAGTTCTGTCATGGAACCAATGAAGCCCAAACAGCTCGAAATATCAACCAAGTGTTTGGGAAGGCTGTGGCTAATGAACACATAGTCTGTTGATGATTTGAGAAGTTACATTGTGGTGATTTTAATCTTGAAAATGAGCCATGTGGACAACCTGAGACCAAGGTGGATAATGATGAGCTGAAAGCTGTAATGAAAGCGAATCCATCTCAACTTACATGTGAATTAGCAACAAGGTTTGACATTATTATTGCAAAAATATTGGACCATTTGAAACAAACCGGCAAGGTAAAGAAGTTGGGTAGATGGGTTTCACATGAATTAAACAAGCGTCAGCAGAGAAATCATCTTGAAGCTTGCCTTCCTTTGCTGACATGACATAAAGTTGAAACCATTTCTACACCATATTGCTATGTGTGACGAAAAATGGATTCTTTTTGACAATTGCAAGTGTTCGGCATAATGGTTGGATAAAGATGAAGTGCTGAAACACAGTCCAAAACCGAATATTCATCAAAAAAAGCTAATGGTGTCTGTTTGGTGGTCCAGCGCTGGTATTATCCACTACAGCTTCATGAAACCTGGTCAATCGATTACAGTAGATGTCTACTGCAGCCAATTGGAGGAAATGATGAGGATGCTTGTGTTTAAGCAGCCAAAATTGGTCAATAGAGACAGGCCAATCCTCTTTCAAGACAAAGCTTGACCACATGTCACACAAACAGCGCTGCTCAAACTACAGAGGCTGGCCTTGGAAACTCTCTGTTATCCAGCGTAGTCACCACACCCTGCACCAACTGACTACTGCTTCTTCCAGGCTTGGGACCACTTCTTGTAAGAAAAAATATTCAATTCTCAACAAGCTGTGGAAAATGCCTTTCGTGATTTCATTGCCATTTGCTCTCCAGGCTTCTTTGATGCTGCATAAACAAGCTACCATTAAGATGGCAAAACTGTGTGGATAGTTAAGGTGCATACTTTGATTAACTGTACTGCTTCTTGCTTGAGATATAGTAAACTAAACTTTTGATTCAAAATTGGACATTTCATATTTAATGACCTAAATATTTTTATGTACATATATTTTGATATACATTCATTTTATATACTTTGTATATATATTCACATTTATGTCTCTATGAACAGATAGGAAACCAGAAGAATATTCCAACATAATGATGATGCTTATCTCATACTATTGAAATTAAAGGTATTTTTTCATATTTTCTTTATATCATTTCATATTTTTTGATTTTTTGATTTTTACTTTGAATATGCATTACATATTACATTTAAAAATAAAAGCTATTTCTATATCAAAAAAAAGTAATCTTTCTACTGCAGGAATAGCAGGGTATTATTATCAACATACTTTTGAACTGAAAATGAATTGAATTCAAAATTTTATATTGTATGTGGAGTGTCATAATAGGGTTGACCAGGTGGCCCTAAGCCTTAATATTTACTGAAAATTACAAATGGATGCATAAATTCCAAATAGCCAGACCAAGATCTTCTTTTTCTTGCACGAAATATCCATAAAAACAGGGTAACAAACTGATTTCCTCAAAGAAATGTTTTTCTCATAATCTCCATGATTTAAGCAAGAGCATGCATCACTGATGCACATATCATCATAATAATGCATATGAAATCTGATTTAATGTTGTAGAATGCTATTTTGTCATAAATCATCCTTGGAAGGGAAGAGAGAAAGGAAGAGAAGGAAAGAGGCCATGTATGATCATTTTTGAGTTGCTGCCTAAATTATTTGATTTTTATTCTTAATAGATTCTCATTTGAAGTTTGATGTCAGTGTGTGTTGAAATAAGAAATAATGTAGAATTTCCAAAGTTCCATTTGTGTTTCTCTAAAGGGTTCTATTTCGTGATACTCATTTAGCAAATCTTAGTGTTTGCACATTACCCCATGCTCAAAATAGGCAGCAAGAGGCAATTTATTTCATGGTTGCCCTTTCTAAGATCTTTGTGTTGTTACAACCAGAAGAACAATCCATGCATAAAAATATTAACCAACCTATGGATAAATATCACAGTTGGGCTTACATGGTTATTAAAATTCATGGCGGAACTTGGCCATTGGACCATGTGCAAGACTTCATTTTGTTTCTGATCAAGAAAACTGTCTTGACTATTTAGATTAAAAGGCAAGATGACTATATCACAATTATCTAATATTCTTCTTCCCCAGATCCCTTTGGAATAAGCAATAGAAAACTTGCATGATCATTGGAAACTAGGTAAGGGCACTACTGACCTCCCATAACTTTTGGAGAACTTATTGACGAGTGGTGAGATGAATCCAGACGGACAGGAGTTATAGAGGGTGGCCCACACCACTGCTCCTGGGGATGAGGTGAGGAGATCCTGCCAGATCCTGGCTAATATTCAAAACCTCAGGGAAGCAAGCATTAGAGACAAATATCGCCTATGTGGCAGAATTAGGACCCCACCAGTTAGGCTGCATTATAGGAGTCAAATGGACATCAACTCAACATGTCAACACCAGTGGATCTATACTGACTGCCTGGTTGTGTTGAGAAGAATTTAATGCTGTGATTGGGCTGAACAGTTGGGTTAACATGTAAAATACAAGGTGTCCAGATAAATTTGAATTTCAGATAAACAGCAAATACTTTTTAGGTATAAGTATGTTCCACATATTGTTAATACACAGGACATGCCAATACTAAAAGACTATTTAGTATTAGTTTATTCAAATTTAACTGGGCATTGTGTATTTTTATTTGTCATATCTGGCAGCCACATGTAGCAATGAAGAATACACTGACTGTTGGTTTTATCTACCTTAATTACTAAAAAGAGTAATGGAAGCTAAGCAGTACCAAGGAGATCTGGAGTGTTCTACTGTCCAGCACCCACAGTCACATGTAAAATGGGATGGATGTAATTCACTGCTGGGACTATCTGTAGCTCTGGCTTCTTCCCCACTGCCCAGTATCCAGGAGTGCTCAATTGACACAGTAAGTTTATCTTGAGAAAAATACTCCCTTGCCCCCATATATATGGACTTGAAGAATGAGTAACAAGGGCACAAGCAAATATGACAAACTCATCTTAGCTTTGACTTGACTGTAAGCCAGTCTGGGCAGCAAAGACTTGCTTCTGAAAGGATGAGTAAGTCACACGTCTTGGAAAAGATATAGCATTTCTTTTAGGTTAAGTCTTATAAAATCACCATGTTCGTAGGTAAAAAAATGGTTAGAATACTGGCGATTTTACATAATTCAACCTAATATAGGAAACTGCTCTGAAGAATTAGAGCAAGTGCTTTCCTCTGAAACAGATTTACCTCAGGAAACAGCTAGCCATATGACTTAAAATAATTTGTATATAGGAACCCAAAATAAGCAGTCATGATGTTCTGAAATCAAAGTTGTACATATAGAGATTAAAAATATAAATATTCAAATAAAAGCCATGATATACACAATGAATAGTAGATTTGATACAGAAAATATAAAATTTCTGAAGTATAAGAGAAGCTGTAGAATTTTCCTGAAATTAAAGTAGAAAATACAGAGATAAAATTGAAAGAAGAAAAAAAAGCTGAGCAATGCAGAACGTAATTAGGAGCTCACATTTATGTATAACTGAATTCCAGAAGGAGAGAGTGTTGCCGATGGACCCAAAGCAACGATTAAAGAAAGAAGAAAATTTTCCTGAACACCAGGAAATCTAGATGAAAAAAGCTCACCAGGTGCTGAGGAGAAGAGAGCAATGACACATACCTGTATTCATGCACAGAGGTGATGGAAGATGTACTTGGGTCTCGGTTGGTTGGTCCATCTAACTGAGTGAGAAATCAAAATAGAGAAACGGAAAATGTGTAGGTTATGGTAAAAATGAAGTGGCAATGTGCATGAGCATTGGAACTATTTAATACTGTAGACACATCTGGCTTACATAAACATGCACCTACCACAGGATAAAAAATATCAGAAGCTCTTGACAGAGAAGCTCTATATATTAAAACACAATAATCAATTAAATAATAATTATATAATCATAATTGAGGTCTAAAATTCCAGATTATATCAAGCGGAAGAATGGGTAGAAGAAGGTAATGCTGTAATTTTTCATCTTACATAAGAAGAATTGAAAGATTCTTCGTTTCCTTTTTGATATTCGGGAGTAGAGGAAAAAAGTTTAGGTAAAAGGAAAATGTGATCACTAATAAAATACGAACAGGCTATCTATCAAACTAAAATGCAGAGATAGAGAGAAACCTTCCCTTTGATAATGACTGAAACAGAAAGAAATAGCAAGGGGGAAACATGTTAGAAGGGTAAATGGTTTCAACTGCCTATTAAGTCTCTCAAACAGAAGAAAAAAAAATCCAGAATCCAATTACATATAGCTTTTAATTCATACACCTAATGTAAAAGGACATGACTACACGAAAAATAAAAATAATGAGCAATGATTTTCAGGTAAACATAGTTAAAAGAAATATATGCACATGTAGATGCACGTACCAGCAAAGACACATGCTAGGAATGAACGTGATTATCTCAAGGTGTAGATTAATGTGAGCTTTTGTTTTCAACCAATTCTTCTTTTTGCTTACTGATATTTACTATTTCTTTTTCTGCAGTAATATGATTTTGCTTTTGTCCTTCAAAAAGTTATGGTTACTTTTACTTTAAAAAATTCAATATATTAAAAGACTAAGAATAAACCAGACACAAAATTACTACATTTATGATAAGGTGTTACTATTCTTAATAGACAAATAGGTTTTTCCAATCAGTCAGAAAAAGAAGGACACCGGCTTAAATATTTGGGCAAAGGGTATGGACAATTTAAAGAAGAACTGCAAATGTTCAATGAGTCCATATGTTAGGATTCTGATTTGTTTTTTAAGGATTCTGGGTTTTAAATACATACATATGCATAGCTAAAAGCCGTGAAAGGGATTTTTCACACGTTCACAAAGATGATTTTTATTATCCTCTTTGTATCTATCTGTGTTCTCTGGAAATGAGCATGTATTGCCCCTGTCATTGTAAAATAATGTGAAAGAAAATGGTCTCTCTTAAAAGAAAAATAAAGTGGGTGCAATGACACACATCTGTAGTCCCAGCTACTTGGAGGCTGAGGTGGGCAGATTGCTTGAGGCCAGGAGTTTGAGGTTGTAGTTCGTTATGTTCGTGCCTGTGAATAGCCACTGCACTCCAGCATGGACAACATAGCAAGACCTCATCCAAACTGGTATTAACTGATCAACATTTAATTGCACATATGGTAGTAACATTCATTGGCTGTCAGACAGGTGAGAGGGGGGAGGAGGGCATGGGCAAATTCACACCTAATGGGTACGGTGTGCAATACCTGGGGGTTGAGCACACTTTTAGCTCCGACTTGGGCAGTGCAAAGGCAATATATGTAACCAAAGCATTTGTACCTCCATAACATTCTGAAATTAAATAAATAAATACATACTTACATACCAGACCGAGGCACAGAGGGGTTAACTAATTTGCCCAAGGTCCTATAGCTAGCAAGTGATAAAGCTGGGATTTGAATGAGACAGTCTGACTTTTGCATGAGTGTTAACCACTAGGCCCTCAAATGTTTTTTCTATATGTTCTGACAGCATAATGTTTGGGTAGGAAGAAAGATCTTTGATCACACTCCTTACATCACAAGTGATCTCTTTGTATTTCAAAAACTGCTTGATTTTCCATTAGTTTCTCAAACAGTAGTTTCTCTTTCTGATTTATATATTTTTTAAAGTTAGTAAACAAAGGATAAATCACTCAAAATATAGCACCTTGAACATAGAATGCATGCAAATGCCTTGAATTGATTTGGATTCTTTCCAGTCACAACTGTTAGAAGTATTTACCTGAAATACTAATGACTATGAGAGCCAGTTGACCTATTGCCAGAAAAGCAGCAAATCAAAAAAGTGCTACACCAGGCACCAGGAATCTGAGGGAAAAGGAAAATCACACTTCCTCAGAAAAACATCGAAGTGCAGGCTGTTTCAGAGCTCAGCACTGGCCCAGTTGAAGGTAGGAACAGAAGGTACTCAGATGTTTGCAGGCAGTGTACCATAGTGTAAACAGTGACTTGTACCCTCACAAATAAGAAAATTCTGAGGACCTACTACCTTGCTCTCAGCTTCTCTCTCTCTCTGTCTCTGTCTCTCTCTATCTCTCCCTGCCCCCCCACCAGGCAGAGGTCTGCTGGAGTTAAGTATTTCTTTGATGCCCAAGACTCTTTCATTGCCCTTATTCCAAAGGGTCAGTGCAATGGATTTTTTTCAAAATAATTACATCCAGCTCACAAAAGCTATAAATGAACAAACTCTTCAAGAATGTGGGATTATAGGGAAAAAAGGAAAAGCAAGTAGGAAGGCAATGCAGTCACGGAAGCAGCTCTACTGAGTGGTATCTTTTACTCTAAATTTAAATTTGAGTGGAATTCAGTATTCCTTCAGCTGAATAAGAAACACCTGAGCACTACCTACAGCCAGATGCCTGAGGGGAACATTTGTGTTTCACGATGGACCTCATAGAAAGCAAGATCTTTCAGTCTAGAGCTAGGGGCTGTGGCAAACTAGTCTGTAAGTTCAGAATTTTGCTCTGGAAAATTTATATCTATAAGGAGTTCATGGTGATTAGTGCTAATCATCAAGAAGGCCCTGATGACCTTCTGAATGACCAAAAGTCAAAATTCATTTGAATGAAGGAGCACTGGACATAGCAATAGAACATCTGTATTCTACTAATATTATAGATAGAACAATCCACCAGCATTTTGGAGGGAATCTTTTGGGAATACAAATATGAATTTGGATTCTGACCTTTGGCTAATTGAAATATTCTTCTGGTATATTAGATGAAAGGAAGAGAGAGCAGTTAATAATTGCAAGACATGATTTTAAACAAATAATGCAATATATATGGCGATACAGACACACGGACACACGGACACACAGACACACCCACACACACACACACACTCCTTCCCACCATCAACCCCATTTAAGAGGTTAGACTGTTAGGTTATTGTGACTGGCTAACTCTTGACAGTATTCTGAAAGACAAAATGAGTATTTGTCCCCCGAGAACTTCCCAGAAAAAAAATTCAGTAAACAGCTAGAAAATAAAGAAACAGCCCAGGTAAAGTCCAAGCTTGAGAACTCAAACATAGCTTATGCTTCTGTCTGGCACAAGCAGCTCCATTTCCCAGTTGTCTGGCTGATACAGATACCACAGGAATCGAGCCCAAGAATGTCCTGGGGCTCTGGGTCTGAGGAGTCTGCTCTCCTCTAGGCACTGCCCTGTGTCTGCCAGACTGGCTGGTCCTGTTGTCAGGGGAATCAGGGTTCTGGGAAGATGCCTGAGTACTGGCCAAAGGGGAAGGTCTCATGAAGCTCTAAGACAAGGGGCTTGGACATGCTTGGCACAGGCAAAGGTGGGTAGGAGCAACAGCAAGGAGAAAGCAGGCTTTTCTCCTACCACCAGGACATCCTCTATTTTTGGGGGGGATGGGAGGGGTCTTCTGACATCTCCTTCAGTACAGGCTGAAACAAATAATGGATTGGTCTATCAAAGTGGAATATACTAGAAGTGAAAAGGATGAGGCCTGGATCTCCTTATCTGTAAAGTGGGAATAATTATCCTGTCTCTTCTATCCCAATGTGTGTGATACACCCCACCACTATGCTGCCTCCTCTATCAACTGTTTATAGCGCATACAAATATTAGAAGTGATTACCTTCTTTTCTCACTTCCCATCAGGCTATCATAAGTTCCCAGGGCCTACCTTTCCCAGTGTAGAGGGAGAGAATGCAGTTTGCTACCAGTAAGTAATAAAATAAACAATAACTGTCTTGTCTCAAGTTCCCAAACTGTATCTCTTTCCCAGAACAAGAGAAGCTTCTTTCTATTAATAGAATAATGTTATCTGGAACTACCTTTCAATGTGTCATAAAGTCATAATTAAATACAATTCCATTTTAGAGACTTTAAAAATTCATTTTGAAATTTACCTTGCCTGACATTTATAGACATATTTTAAAAAAATCTTTTCTTCAAAATCATCACATTCCATGTAAGAAAACCAAACTCTTTCTGTCCAAATTGAGCATTCTGGCTTTGCCAATTTGATGGCAGCCTCTGGGCTCAGCTGAGCTGCTTTTCCTCTTGATTCAGAGGCTCATTACTACCCAGCAGATCCCACTGCTTTTCATTAGAGGTTACGCAGATGACAAGGAGCCAGGCTCTGTGTCACACAGCATCAGCCATCCCAGCACTTTGCAGAGTGATCATTCTCTGTCTTTAGGATGTTCACAGAGTTGTTCAATTGGCAAATTTTTCCATGAAAGAGAATCTCTTCCTGCTTCATTTCTTCATTATTTTCCTCCAAATAAATATATTCTAGTGTATCATGTCAGTCAGTTTAGTTCATTCATTTGGGTTACAGTGGCCTATTTCCTCTAATCAGGAAAGAGAGTCAGATTCCCTTCCTTTAATTGTAGTGGAGAACACAGAAGACACTCATAACGACAGACATTAGTAAGTGTCTTCCGTGTGTGTGTATGAGCATGTGTGCACACACACACACAACCTTTCATAATTTGGAATATTAGCTTGGCCCAAAATTCTAGAATAAAGCTCTGCCTATTTCAACCTCTTCTACCGCTTCATATACTTAACAGCACTGAGGTAGCACAGCTGACACTTCCCCAGTTTTCTTCCTTCTTTGAGTCCCTGAGCTCACACCTGCAGGATGGATTCATGACCCTCCTACTTTTCCTCTGCTCCACATTTGACTCATTTTCTCTCTTTTCTTCTGACTAGGTCCACTCTCTTTCCTTCCTATCATCTACCACCTTCCAGACGTCTCATTCACACAGTGCCTCTGAGCTCTGCAGCTAGGTGTTTCTGATGACATGGCCCCACTGCCAATTCTCTAAAAATTTAAAAGTAAAAATAAACAAACTTACAACTCTACACTGCAGATAAAGCAAAAGGATACTTTCAATTAAAACACGAAGAAAACTAATCTTTGAGTAAAAAAATAAGCTCCCATTCACCATTACATCCTTGGCACTGAGAGTGGTAACTGCATGTCATAGATATTCAATAAACACATCCCTTGAAAGCAGAGTATGGAATGATGGACAATGGAGACATGCAGGGGTAGCGGGGTGGGAGGGGTGGAAGATGGGAGGTTCTTGGTGGGTTCAACGTGCATTGCTCCAATGATGGATGCACTGAAGTCCCTGACTTTACCACGGTGCAATACATTAATGTCAATGTAGCAAAATGGCACTTGCATCCCATGAATGTATACAAATAAAAAATAAAGAAAAAACCACAACCCCATGAAGATTATTGAGGAGCTCCAAGGACCAGTCAGCAGCAGGTAGCAGATAATGAAAGCAAACTGAAGACCTAGTATCTAGTACCAGCTCTGACTGAATCAAGCTATGTGACTGTAAGCACTTTCTTTCTTTCTTCCTTCCCTCCCTCCCTCCCTCCCTCCCTCCCTCCCTTCCTTCCTTCCTTCCTTCCTTCCTTCTTCTTCTTTTTTTTTTTGGTAAAATCAACAGGGTAGCACTAAATTATTTCTAAGGTATTTTCTGTTTTAAAAATTCTATGATGATAAAATATACGAATCACAGCTAAAGGCGGAAATGTCTCTGAAGAGGTTTGTGGTCCAGCCTCCACCTCTTCCCATTATTTCTTATTTCCCAAAAGATGACTGACTGTCCCATTTGAAAGTTTTCCAGGAAAACATTTGATTTTCCTATTGTCATCTGCATGAAGATTTTAGTAGGAAAAAAAAACCATTCTCAGCTTTAACCTAAAATCTATTTCTATGTTTATATTGCTGCTAATCAATTTAGGACTTAAATATCCAATTATAAAATTCCACAATCCTCATAATCTTGGGATGTAATTTTATTTCCAATGCAAGTATTAAAAGATATGGCCAATAAAGCATAAAAACATTTTCCCTGAAGTCATATCATTGACTAAATCATTAAGTTTGTCTATTCTGCTTCTCTCTCAATATACATTTGTAGCAGGACTTGATTAGTATTCTACTAAAAATTACCTGTTTATTAAATTATATCTCATTCTCCAGGACTCCTTATTTGTCTTACTAATTTTTAATGGAAAAGCAAATGAAACATTGTAAGTGCTTTAGAGAGATGACAGTAATCTTATTCTAAATTAAATAAAGAAGAGGTTAAATAAATATGACAAGCTTTCAGGAATTACAGTATGAGCCTTAAAACCATAAATTTCCCCACTTACTTTTTGGTAACTTTTTCTTGAAATATTTATCAACGTTATATTGAAACTTAGTTATCATTAATTATTTTCTGGCACTTTTTTGTTTTTCAAAAGTTTAAGTTAGATTGTATACTAATTCCCATTCAGATCTTAATATAAGTATTACATTTGTCTTTAACACATCCTGGCTTTCCATTTCAGTAATGCATTTTAATGCATATCTATATCCCTAATATAAAACTATGCAGCGCAAAGTGCTGACATTACAACTTTATATTAATATCATAATCTCTGAATTCAAGGACATTCCACACATACACATATACCCCCATACAAACACACACACATACATTTTGTTGTCAAATACCTAAAACAAATTACTCAGTCTCAGAACCACAATAAACCAGAGACAAAGGAAGAAAATTGCTTTCAATAATGAGGGGCTGTAACTTTATACTTACATAAGTCAATTATTGGGATAATCTCATTATCTATTTGAAAACAGACCTTCCATGGGGGAAAAAATAGTTCATTTATATATTATGACAGGTGGTTTATCTATATCTGAATTAAGGAAATTATTAAAATCTAAAGCTTTTTTCCCCCTTTCATCTTTTTCTGGGTAGGAAAGTAAAAAATAAATCCTAAACAAGAACTATTAAATTTCACTTAGCTACATTTTAATGAGGAGTGACTTCATGATTCCCACGGCCATGATGAAAAATTAATTATCTCTGACTCACAGAGACAGTGAGTTGAGAAACAAGCAAACCAATCTAATGACAGAAACAGAGCTATGACTCGAATCAGGTGGACAAAAGAAAAACAACAAATCAAATAAGCCCGAAAATGGGTGATTTCCATTTTCATTGTTAAACTCAGTCAGTGTCTATTTTGGGTTGGAAATGCGAACATTAGATTTGATATTCATTTTTAAGACCCTACATCCAAAATCTGGCCCTAAACATTTTCATGAGAATTTGCTTCTTATGAGGCAGTTTGGCCCCTGGGTACTCTGGGTACCAGAGGACAGGACAGGAGACTTGCACACTAGAGGGAGCACATCCATAACCTCTGAGGAATCTGTGACTTGGAAGGGGTCTCCTAGGGGCAAAATCTTGAAGAAGGTGATGCTCATTCCTTGTGTTTTCCCTCATTCTTCTCAACTAGTCCCCACTAGTCTCTCCTGTAGCAGCTGGCTTCCCTAAGGTTAGATGCTCAGGCCTCAGTCTCCCTGGATAAATCTTCACACAGTTCTTTCCCCCTTTTAACGTCCCTTTCCATAAACACTAAGAGACCTTCCGTGCTGGAGGTAAGGTAGGGAGCGAAACACACATGGTCCCACCTTCAGGGTGTGCACAGACTAGTGGGAGGAAGACAAACATGAATCAAACATTCATATAGATAAACATAGGATTCTCCCAGCAGTAACTGCCTCAAAGGAGACACTCATGGTACAATGAAAGCACGTGATAGGGGAATACAACCCAGTCCCGGGTGGTCAGGGAAGGCCTCTCTATTCAGCTGACAGTCATGATGTAAGGGGGTCACAATGAGGAGCAAATGGTGAATTGGGGACCCAAAAGAGGATAAATGTGGCCACTGCCAAAAAGGAGAATTGTGATACAAAGCTGGAAAAAGGCAGACTGGTACTAGACCTTAGAGCTTTTGGGGGAAAATGATAAGGATTAATTCTAAGAGCACTAAGGAACAACTAAAAATTATATGCAGATAATGAATTAATAAATGCAATAATGAAGTCTCAGTTTTGGAAAAGGTCACTCTGGTCCACTGTGAACACACAGGGGTGGGGATGGGGGTGGGGTAAAATACAGCCAGTCTTCCTCTTCCCTCTCTCTCCAGTTACAAGGGACATCTGTGTTTCCTCCTTGGTCAGGATCTGCCTTCACTCCCTAGGGCTGCTATTTCCCTTCTTTTTCCTTACTGGCAAAGGAGGAAAATGTCCACCCTAGGAATGCAAGCATATCCCAGATATTCAGAAATTCAAGGAGTCTTCAATTCTTCAGCAGCAAAGCAAGATTAATGAGGAGATGTTGGACTGCTAAGGACCTAAAAATACATGTAAGAACCTGGAAGGCTTTTTGTACTTCTCAGATGATACTGGATAAACTTCTAGAAGGCCATTTGAAGAAAACATACCAGAGCCCTAGTTATTCCAGTGGTCTTCACTGATTAACAATGACAGATAATTATTTCATTACCAATAGACATTCAAATGAGAATCAGTAATATAGCTTTCATTATTAAAATTTGGTGTCTTGCAGATTCCCTATTAATCTATTAATCTATCAACTATTCACTATTAGGAAATGCTCTTTATTGCTTTTGGGCTGATCAATGGTGAGTGCAGATTTAATACCCTGCAGATAAAAATGTAAATTTAAAATAAAAAAATAACTGCAGTCCAATGTGAGGTGAACCCTTTGCAGAAAGGAATAAGCACTGCCAAAGGCAAACCATTTGCATAATTAAGATTCATTCCAAACTTCCTGGAAACAAACTAACTTTAAGTGCCTACTGTGGGTCAGCACTATGATAAGCAAAGTACATCAGCAATTTCACTTAAAAGTCACAAAAAAGGCATTTCACAAGTTGAAGAAAAAGTACTGTGCTTGTAAAAGTATTAACAATAGCTAGTAAAGGTAGAATTAGGATTTGAAATTTTAAGTAACTTACTTACATATTTAGTAAATTCAAGTAAACTGCTTACATTAGTCTCCTTGGGCTGCCATAACAAAATACCACAGGCTGGGTGACTTGAACAACAGAAATTTATTTCTCACAGTTCTGGAGGCTGGGAAATCCAAGGTCAAGATGTTGGCCACTTTAGTTCCTGGTGAGATCTCTGTTCTAGGCTTGCAAATGGCCACTTCCCACCATGATCTCATCTTGCAGAAAGAGGGAACTCTGGTGTTTCTTCCTATTCTTATAAGGGTACCAGCCCTATAGGACTAGGGTACTACCCTTATAACCTCATTTAACCGTTATCACCTTCTTATAAGCCCTAATCCCAAATACAGTCACATTGGGGGTTAGGACTTCCAGCTATGAATTTGGGGGATACTCAAACATTCAGTCCATAACATGTGGCTAGAAAATGATAAGAGCCAAGATTTGAGCCATGGTATCAGAAACCCAAGCTAGGTTCACTTCTTATGCTCTCTCTCAAAGTGAGATGTGTAGTAGTTTGAACTTCAAAAGCTAGGACATCACCTTTAGTGGGTTAAGACAATGGGACTTATTTTTCAAATCTCTAGCCCAACTAGCAAACACAAAAATCCAGCCATTCATTGTACTGTCCTAGCATCATACTCATTAATCTCTCAATTTTTTCAGTTTACTATCTTTGCCTTGCTTACAGACTCTTAATATATGAAACTGACTGAAATTTTTCACAATTACACTGGGAATTCCCATTTTGTGTTTTACACCAGGGAGCAAAGTTTAGTAAAAACCTGTGACTGAAATACAGGTAACAAAAACTGGCATTTAGCCTTTGGAACGGAGTATAAACAATCAGATAATTCATTACTACGTTGGACACAGTCAAAAGACTAATTTATTAGTGCTAGAAAGCAGGTATTTGGTGGTATGATTTGTCTAGCTTCTCGAGTTTAACATCATTTTCTTTCAAGTTAAACATGAAGAGTTTGGAAGTAAAACCCTCTCCTTTAAGCAGAAATTTTCATTAACTGAGTTTAAACAAATAAGAGCTAAAATGTGTATTAATAAGTAACTATTAAAAGACTTAAAATTATCCTGAAGTCAACAAAAAACCCTAAAATAAATTTTAAAAATATAAATATACTTATACATTTATAAAATACTATATGCTATATATACTATAATTGCATAAAATACTAATTTTAAAAATAAAAACTTTTAGACTTCATTTTTTATAAATCTTTAAATAGAGTAGCAGAGATTATAGATCTCAGCATTTATTCTTCACTATCTTCATAAGATTAAGGATGAACAAAGATAACTCTAAGACTGTTGTCCCCAACCCCTGGGCAGGTCCGTCTCCTGTATTAACTGGGCCTACATCACTGCCTGAGCTCCTGAGCCCCGCCCCCTCCCCCATCCGTGGAAAAATTGTCTTCCATGAAGCTTAGCAATGGGGTGGTGGCCCCACACAGCAGGAGGTGAGCCATGGGCGTGGCAGACAAGCTTCATATTCATCTGTATTCACAGCCCATCCCCATCACGCACATCACAGCCTGAGCTCCGCCTCCCTCCTAACCCCTCATTGGTGGAAAAATTGTCTTCCGTGAAACCGGTCCCTGGTGCCAAATACTCTAAGAGTTAAAAAATATTGCTTTTATATGTGACAAACAAAAGAGGTCTGAGAAGGCTGCTTTAACATAAATGTTTATTTTATTACACAATGTGAAGGACAAGTAAGTTTCTTGAGCAGCGGAAGTATTTAGTGGGGAAGATTAAAATCCCTGGCCTTTTTGTTACTGTTGCCGTTGCTGAATTTGCCACGTGAATTATATACAGTGTTATGGTAAGTATGCATACATACCACCTATATATAAATTTATATAAATATAATACATACCACCTATATATAAATTTATATTATATATACACACATATAGATATGTATATGAATATACACACATGTATACACACACCTGCACAGAAACTGGAACCTCAAAGGAGAGTGGACCCGTTTTCAGTTTTTTACTTATTTAAACGCAGCTATTTTTTAAAATCAATAGGTAATTAATTATGACAAGCTTGAAACGACACATAAAACAATGAATGAACTCATGATTTAAACTTCTTAACAGACAAGAGATATTGCCCCTCGCCCCACTTTCCTCCTGTGCCCAGCAAATCTTTTACTGACAAGTTTTCGTGAGCAATACAAAGGGGATTCACTTTATGTGCCAACTTACTGAACAGGTTGAGCACACAGATAAGCAACTTTTCAGCAATGAAGAGAAGAAATGGCTTCAACAGGAGAAATTGATCCATCATGTTGTCCATCAGCATTGAAAAGAGCCTGGCAGCAGTTAGTGCAAGAGAGCATGGAAGTAGACTTTGCTGGGAACAAGTGGAAGAATGAAATCAACTTTCAGCCTAGGTTTCAGAGACAGAAAAAAAAAGTCTCATTGTTCAATCAGTCTAAAAACCTTTGATGGATTAAATCTCTAAAATGGAAAAATCTCCATGGATAGTTGTCTCTAAGCAAAAGAATGTCCAGTTTATATTCTGCGTCACAATGAATACATCAGTACCTAGGAAACACATGAGCATCTTCTAGCCTATGAACGCATTTTCATTCATTATCACACTTGATCCTGGAAATATCCCTACGGGCTGAGGTTAGGTGTATATTGTAATCTCTCATTTCCCAACAAGGAAACTGAGGCAGAGAAGCTCCAGGTCATGTGGCTAGTAAGTAGTTCACTTGAGTTATCAATGCCATTTTGTTATTTATTTTTTTTTTTTTTTGGAAATTTGGGGTTGGGGGAAAATAGGCAATAAGCTTAGGTAAATTCAAGATTTTTGATGTTACATGGAATTCAGTAATCCACCATGTATAAATAACATCAAAAGACAACAGCAACATATCCAGTAAGTAGTTGGAAGGACTAGGAAAAAATTAATATTTAATATAACTGTGTGCTTTGTCTTTGTCAAAATCAATACACATTTGAATTTACCCAAAATGGCTAACAGAGGTCTGGTTATACAGGTTAATAGATCTCATATCCCCTAACTCTGAAATAGGGGAAATCAAATAACTGCTGTGAGCCTCCATGTTCCTCGCCTAAAAAACAGGAATAATAACAACACCTACTTTATAGGTTAGTTGTGAGGAATAAATTAGATATTATATAAACCACCTGCAACATTGCTGGCACAATAAATATTATTTTTATTATAGCCATCATATATAACATGTATCCTAATGTTGATAGTGTAATATCTTTAACAGAGCAAGGCACAAAGGATTATTCATTTGGGTAAGAGGTTCTACATAATTCGAGTACATATTTTCAACGTGTAAAAAGTAAAATCCTGTTAATTTAAATATACCCGCTAAAATCCCATGCCAGGCGGCTACCAAGAAACCACACGCATCAGACCTCCCTAACCACGTGCTTGCTCTTGGGCGGACAAGCAAGAGGCCACAAAGATGGAAGCCATAGGGAAGCTGAAGGAGGGCAAGAACCTCAGAGCCTTCTCACAGCAAATCACAGGAACAAGAGAGCAAAACCTCTTGTAATTGCCTCTTTGCTCCCCAGGGAAAGCCAATCACATCCCAACTAATGATCAAGCTCCCAAACAGGAAAGATTGAAGCAGGGAGGCTTCATTAAAAATCCCCAGAAAATGAATTAAATCCTCTTCCGCCCCCCTCCCGCTCAACCCCAGGCAAGTGTCCTTTACACAGCAGTGCGTGGAGTTTTGCTGTTAACGAGACGGAGTTCCCCTTCCACTGAACCCTGGGATTTTTCCATCTTCAAAGATTACGTTCCCTTTGATTTCATATAACAATGAGATTATGGTTAAAGATGTAGTTTGTTTATCATCACTTTTCTGGCTCTGGAAATAAGAAATTCAAATAATGTGAGACTTTAAAGACCATCTAGTTTAGTTTCTAAATGACAGTGCCTTCAATAGCCTGGAAGATAACAGGAATGAATGAAGTGTGCCAGGGAGACTGGTTTACCTCATTGAATTTTTATCACTCAGAAAGATAAGCTCAACTGTTGCCCAAGCATTCCGTTTTCAAGAGAAACTGAAAATATTTTTTTGATGTTGGCAATGAATTTAAAAAATATTTAAGCACCATACCCATGAGCAGAAAAAAATTCACCTACAGATTTCCAGTTGGACCCTCTGATCTAGTCCAGTGATTTTTAAGCCCTGCCTTCAAAAAATAAAAATAAATAAAATCACCTGGGAACTTTGAAAATATCTTTGCCTGCCTCCTCCCCCAGTGGAAATTCTGATTTAATTGGTCAAGAGTAAGATGATTTAATATGCAGCCAGAGTTGAAGATCACTAATCTGGTCTAACCAATTAATGCCATAGAAGAGGAAACCATGGCCCAGAGATTAAGGCAACCTACAGCCAGCAGGAGAAACAGAACACAGATTCAAGTCTTCTGACTTCTTATCCCAACATATCAATGGCAAAACTCTAGTATCAATGCTACTCTTTTTACCAATAAACCAGAGTTTTGGCTTCAATCTATATGGTTGTAAAATATTTACCTGGCAGAAGTGTCAGTCTTTTTATGCTGTAGGGTTTCCCCCCTAAATCTAATGACTGTCATGCACCATTTCCATTGAACTGTAAACCCCAGGAAGGCAAAGGACGCATCATGCTTCCCTCACCAGTGTACATCCCCAGCACCTCAGTTAATCAGTTAACTTCGTTAATGAATGACTTTATGAACTTTTCAAAGTTTTATTCCCATATAAATTAGGAATACAGTTTCAAGAAAACTCAAAAATCAACCTCATACAGAGGAATGTCAGTGAATAGTACCAATTCAGAAGAAACAAATGATTATGTTATCTTCGGGGAAGGATTACTTAGATCACTGTTGACAAAACCGTAAAAAGCAAGACTTGCAGACTTGCTGTTCACAAGAATCCATATCATTAGGTTTAAAGCTTCCTTTCCCTTGCAACAGCACAAAAAGGAAAAGACGACTAATTCTATTCATGTCAATCTCATCACCAACACTAACTCAGCGTATTTATTTTCCCTAGAGCTGAACCCTTGCCAATACCAACAGCCACAGCTTAAATATCCTGTCTGGTTTCTTGACTGCATGTGACAGAGAACTGCTGTGCTCTCTTGCCTGTCTGCACTTTAAGTATTCCTCTTCATACACTATAATGATGACTATCCTCAAAAATGGAATATAGTGTTGTAAGCATTATAGTAATATTTACATCTCAAAAGATTTGGTGATAAACAGTAAGCTTCCTTTCATCCTATGAAGATGTTTGAAAGATCCTACTCATTGTATAAAAGTTATTGCTCATTACGTTTATTATTAAAAAATATACCTCCACCCTACCTGTCAATCACTGCAATCCATGCATCTCTTTCCTTCATAGTCTAAGTTGTCTTTCTAAAATAACAAATCTGATTTGTTGATTTATTGACATAAATTCTGGTGGCATCCATCTACTGATCCCCAGAAAAAAATTCAAGATCCCTGATACAACATAATCATGAATCCTGCTTTTCCAGCTTCATTTCCCTTTATGTACCCCCAAACTTCTTCTGGTACAGCCACTTCAAACCATTGCCATTTCTCTAACACACCATACTCTGTTATATCTCCATGTTTGTGGACTATCTCTTTTAAGAACACCCTTTTCCTTTCTCTCTGCCTGATAACTTCCATAACTCCTCCAGGTATAGTGTCTTTGTTGCCTCCATCTCTCCTGCCTCCTAGGGAGTTACATTATTAGCACAATTTTATGCCTCTAAACTGTGTGCTGCCAAGGCCCATATCTGGTCTTCATCTTATCCCTAGTGTCTGACTCATGCAGGCACTCAATATGGAACACCGGTTTGCTGAGTTCAAACAGCTGCTGCTGCTGGCTCCCACCTGTGTAGATAAGAGGACGAAGATGGGTTTCCTGGGCATCTCTTCCTCCCCTGGCAACTACAGCTTCTACCCACAGTAAGTCTGCAAGTATTTGTAGCTGTTATCAATGCTTTGGCTTTGACTGCCCTGTTATGAGTCTCTCTTGTCCAGCCTTGGACAGTAATATTTTGGGGGAGCTTCAGTATGCAAAGAACTATCATCAAGAGGTAAGGACTTTAAAATACATTAAAACAAACCAACAACCAAAACTTTACTTTCTTCTCCAAGCACATGGAGCTTATTAAGTCAAACTTTCCTTATTCAGCAGAGTACGTTACATATAAGGAAATATTGATCAAAGCACATTTTTCAAACCACAAGACAGTATTATAGACAGTCTCTCATGATATTTCTGAGTTGTGATTTAAATCAGGACCACCAAGCCCTTTTCCTAGCAAAAGAACAAAGTCTGTTCTTTTAGTGTATAAAGCTAGCTTGGATGCTGCCAGAGTGGGATATTTTCTAACAACATTACCATTAATACTTTAGAGCTTGATGGTAGCACAATTCCATCAGTGAATCTGACTCATGATTGATTCATTTTTCTATTTGCCAGACTTTAAAGGATACCTTAGTTCCCTTATGCTGTATATTAGCAATAACATTGTCTTTTGAAACTTGTTATCATCCAACTAATTCTCCTTCAATCTAAAAGCATCAAAATTTTTTTCCAAATACAAAATAAATGCATCATTACTAATTAATGAATGTCCACTAAGGCCCACTGTCCAGCACATGGCTAAGTATTATAGAGAATGTGCAAAAAATTTCATTTACAGCTCTTTCATGAAATTAAAAACATCATAATGAGGCTTTGCATGTTAGGTCCTTTCTAATTTAAAAAATGTACTTTGACTTTCTCAACAAGTGCTTATAGTGGGCTCACCATCTGCAAGGTACTGGAGTAAGGATACGGAGGAGGCTAGACATAGATCCTGAATTCAGGCCACGTACACTAAGACAATGCATATAAGAAACTTCCATGAAAGAAAGCATGAGAGTCTTAATAAACATGCCAATGAAGTGCTATGGAAAATGAAGAGAAACTTGCAGCTAGAAAAGGAGCACAGGAAAGGGAAGGATTGGATATTATGCAATTTGACATTGTGGCATTTCAGCTCAGCGTTGAAAGATAAGTAGAAAAAGAGAATGCAAAAATGAGAGAGAGAAAAGTCAACTGGAGGGAACAACATGAACAAACGTTTGGCAGAAACAAATGGAATATGTTGAGAGCAAAGGAGCAGTTCAGTTTGATGCTTAACAGAAAATATAGATGCGCAGAAGATAGGTTGGGGTCATACAACAGGGTTATGAACACCAGGCTCAGGAATCTAAATATTAATCGATAGGCAGTAAGATGATTTCTAAGAGAATAGTCAAAATGACAATTATTTAAGGTTAATTTGGCAATGGTGAGATGGAATTAAAAGGAGATAAATAAAGGCTGCTGAAGGTGTTGCTTCTGCTCCAATCCGGGTATGCAAGTTGAAAACAGAGTGGCAAGTCTTGTGGTTAATGGTTACAGCTGCTATCAAATGGAAATCTATTAACTGCTTGTGGCTTCTTGCTAGACAAAGCTTTGGCTTCAAACACATCATCATGAAGTCTCTTGGCACTGGCACTGGGCATTCTATGTGTCTTTTATGTATACGTAACTATTCTAAGTGTTATAAGAGAATGTCTATGTGTACACACACCTGTATTCTGAAAAAATGCTCACGATTCCCAAAGAAAACCAAATTGTAGTATAATTTATATATTCTACTTAGCACTTTACATATATTAAACACTCAAAAAATGATGAAATGGACTGAGTATTTTTGTCATTGTTTAATCTAGAGAAAATAGTGCTAATCCGGAAAAGATAGTGCTATACCTTCCTTCGTGTGATGAGTAATTTTATATGTCAATTTGGCTGTGCCATAGTACCCAGATATGTGGTCAACCATTATTCTGGATGTTTTTGTGAGGGTGTTTTGAATGAGATTAACATTTACGATGGTGGACTCTAAGTAAAGCAGATTGCCCTCCAATCAGTTGAAGGCCTGAATAGACAAAAGATTGACCTCCCTGAGCAAGGGGGAATTCTGCAATAACCTCGGACTTCACCTGCAGCATGGGCTCTTCTCTGGGTCTCCAACCTGCCAGCCCACTCTGCAAAGTTTGAATTTGCCAGTCCCCATAATTGTGTGAGCCAATTCCTTAAAGTAAATCTCTTTATACACACACACACACACACACACACACACACACACACACACACACACACCCTATTGGTTCTTTTACTCTGGGAACCCTGACTAATACAGTGGTAAAACACACCAGTGTTTTCACAATCTGTTTCACATCTACCTGAATCTTCTCTGAAAATGCTCTTGACATTAAATTTAGGGGATGACAGACAAGGGCAATGGGGGGGTGTCTAACTTGCTAGGCTTTTCTTAGAAATAAAGAAAGCCCTACACATTTTAAAAACATTCCACTTAGCCAGAAATTAACAGTCTTTCATTAGCATGGTCTTGTATTTAACATGGAAAGAATTGAAGTAAGTTTTCTTAACTGGAAAATCTGGCAGTGATGATCCTTGTCATTGAATTCCAAGTAAAATATTAATGGATCTTCATATGTAATTTCAATGAATAAAATTTTAACTAGGCTCAACACCATTCTAAGATAAGTGAGCCGTGATATAGCTACCAAATCCAAAGACCCTGGCTAAGGGAGGGCCAATCAGTCCCTGTTAAGAGACCCAGGCCCTACACTCAGATCTCTGTAGCCAGACTGACAAAAGCCCCGCCCAAGCCAAGTGAGCCAAGTGCATTGTTTCTCCAAAGAAATTGTAGTGAACAAATTCACCATGCTTCTAATCCCCATTTTCATCAGTCAAATCCCAAAACATCTGGTCCCTAGGTATTTAGTCCTTCGTTGTACCATTTCCTCCCCCCAAAATCTTTACTTCTTCCTTTTGGGCTTTTAATATCAAGGAGGACAAGCAAGGGGGCAAGGCCTACGACTTTGATTTGTGAAGAAGAAAATGTGTAGTTTCTGTTCTGTTTTAAAAGGACTTATTTCTCTATTTGGGTTTTCATCTTGATTTTACACCACTAGTACCTTTTTTCATCACATTCTTAATAACAATCATATCAACATATTCCCTTTAAAAAAAAAAAAGCACTGGAATCCCCTGAGAAACTTAAATGGGCCCTACACCAGAGATTCAGATTTCACTGGCCTAAGGCATAGCATCCTATGCTGGTTACTGACTTCCATTCTTCTATCAACTACTTTAACTACAAACATCCTCTAACCTTCACAAAAATCTCTACACTCTCTCTCCCTCCTGTCTTTATGTTCCTCCTGAACCAGCTTAGATTCCTGGTTCATCACTTCAATAGCTCTCTTGCTATATCCTAAACGCATTTGCCATCTTTTCACCATACTTCTCTTACAAAATCTTAAGCCTAGATTACAACACTTTCCCTGTGCCTGGTAAACTGCTGAACACCTCCAAAAAGGATCTTATGCTTTATAATACTTTCAACAGCAGTACCACCATGAATTTGTGATCATCAACCTCAACTGAGCCTTCTAGCAATGACAGCAATCCTACTAAGTTTTACTAATTCACTCCCTTTCACAGTCAGGCATTCTCTGTCCTCCTCAAATATCTGAAATTATTCCCTTTCCTTCCCAGTACGCCAGCCCCTTTCTCTCTTGGTATGTGACTCAACTACTTTCCAAAGCAAATAGAAGACATCGAACAGAAACTCCTTTAACTTGCCTCTGCCATGTGGAACACACTTCATCTGCACACATCCCCTCTGGCCTCCCTCTTAGGACAGAGGTAGGGATTCTCATTCCTCTCCAAGGCCAATTAATTCCCTGCCCTCCCACTGTGCTCTGGATCTAACCCTTTCTATCTTTTCAGGGATCCTACCCAATTATTTATCCACCCTTTGTCTATCTTCAAGCCACCCCTCATCCTTCCCTTTGGTCTTTTCCATCAACCTTTAAATGCTCCAGCCTCCCACCTCTAAAAACCCCTCCTTTAACTCTGTTTCCTCCTCTAGCTAAAGCTCTATCCTTTTGTTTCCCTTGACAACATGTCTTGAGTTATCTGTACCCATTCTCTCTCTTTCCTCACTTCCCATTCATTCCCTGTGACACTTCACTCTGGTCTCTGCCTTCATCACTACACAAAATCACTCTCCTGAAAGTCCTTCAAGTCATCAACTTTACTAATCCAAAGGCACATTTACAGAAACTTCTTACTTTACCCTGCATCAACATTTTAAACTATTCTCTTTCCTTGGCTGCTGAGATACCACTTTTTCCCTGGCTTCTGAAATATCACACTTCCATATTTCCCACTCTTATTTGTCAACTTCTCCGCCTGCCTTTTAAATATTGGAGTTCCTCATGGCTCAAACCTATGCTTTACTTCATTTTCACTCTGTATGTGGTCTCACTTAACTTTGTTGGCCTCAATACTGTGTGTAAACCACCCACTTCCAAATTTTTATCTCCAAGTATCTCTTCCGATCCAGGACCCAAGACTGTAGCATGTCTCCTTAAAGATGTCTTTAAAAGACCTCCAATTCAAAATCTCCCCAAACTAAGCTACAATCCCCCACTTTCTCCCAACCTGTACCTGGTCTCCCTCTAGTGTTTCCCATTCAGTGGAAGAAGCTCGATACCTGCAAGTTATCCACGACATCCCTCATCTAGTCCTATCCAAGTCAGCACTAAGTCCAGTTCTCTTCACAAATACATTGTAAATCTATTAACTTCTCTTGATTTTTAACCACCCCCTTGGTCTAAGCTGCCAATACCTCTGGCCTACAACAGATTGACAATTCATCTACCTGAATATCTCTTTCCACCCTCCTTCATCCATTCTTCTTAATAGACCCAGACGACTTCCTTAAAATGCAGACCTAATCATGTCAACTCCCCGCTTCAAACCCTTCAGTGGTTTCCTGTTGCTCTTAAGAGAAATAAAGGCTATAATAGAGCCTGTAATACCATATAAGATGTAGTCTAGTCCTTGCTTACTTCTCTGGCCTCTTCTCTTAGATCATGTTCCTTCTCGCTTTCTGAGCTCTGGCCACACCAACTGTTTTCAGTTCTCAGAAATACTGGGTATCTTCCTGTATCCTATTCTCTCTGCCCAGAATGCTGTTCCTTCTACCTCTCATTTAGATCTCAAATGTCCCTTTTTTTTGAAAACCTTCCCTAACCACCAAATTCCAACCTGTGTCAGGTTCCCCTATACTTTTATTTCATATTACCTAAAACAGTTTTTAATTATGCTTGGTTCATTTCTGTCTCCATTCTAGACCATGAAATCTAGTAGAGCAGAGGCTATTTTTGGGTTGCTTATTAGAGTATTCCAGCACCTAGTTCACTGCTCAGCTTGGCAAGGTGTAAATGCTCAATAAATATATATTGAATCAATGAGTGTGTGTACAAGTTAATGAACAAATGAATTAATAAATGACAATGATGGTAATGATGGATTTTTATACTCCAGCTATCAATATCCATCTTTATCTTCCCTTGCAGCACAATCCCATGAATCAAAGTCAAACAAATACTTCAAGGCCAATTCAATATAAAAAGTGGTTTTGAGAACTCTGGGTACAAGTTGTATGGAGGAAAAAATGTTGACAAGGAATGACTTAGAGGGTTTGATCTGTGTTCTCCAACATGGGCAAGGAAAACCGGCATTTCTACTTTATGGTTACTCTGAATACTAAGCAAGAACTAGCCATAAGCACTTCATAAATGGATTCCTTACTTAAATCAATTTGTAAATATAAGAAAAAATCACTTTCACAAAGGGCATATCAACCAAGAATCTATTGTAAGAGCTTATGATGCTACAAATTTAGTGTCTATACATATACCCAAAACAATACTAATATATCTCCTTCCATCTTTTAGTGTCCATCTTTAGGTAAGTTTATAGTACTACATCGCAAAGTTTTACACAAACTCTTGGGCTTAAGCTCTAAAGATATTAATCAAAGTCCAAGTCACTTATTAAACAGCAAGTGGCCATAAAGCAGAGTTAATGCAATTTGTCAGGCAGAGCAAACCAAGGAATGACTTGACCTCTGAGCTTTCAGGACCCCTTTGAAAAGCTGAGTAACATCACTAAGAAAGAGGTTAAAATTCAACTTCACTTTATATACCTCCTTAAATCATGGAAAGTGCAAGCACAACCCTGACAATTTAAGATTATGAGTGATAATTTACCAAACATTACTTCCTGAGTTTTCCCGTGAGTATTTTTAAAAGTTCAAAATGCTATCTTCAGTAATGTGGTTATTATTAATATTCTTTCTTTTGGAAATCATGGATTTTTTTTAAGCAGTTGTCCTTTGACTTACAAAAATCACAAATCTTAGAGAAGTAATTATAACTATTATGTTAGTTGGGCATTAACATTTTACTATTTAAATGTGGCAGCAATTTTTTTCTGGAAACTTTCTTCTTTATATATCAATGTTTTAAAATGTAAGATTTAGTATAATTAAAATAACTTCTTTTTTAAAAAATGACCAAGGCAGTGTTAGGCTGCATTTACTTATCTATTGCTGTATAATAAATTAACCCAAAACTTGGCAGTTTAAAACAACAAATATTTATTATCCGACAGTCTAGCGGAGGGGCCTAGAAGCAGCTTAGCTGGATGGTTCTGGCTCATGATCTTTCATAAGGTTGTAGTCAAGCTGCTAGGAGAGGATTGTAGTCATGTCGAGGCTCCACTAGGGCTGAAGGCTCCACCTCCAAGCTTACTCTCATGGTGGCTATAGTCAAGAGGCTTCCATTTCACTCCAGCTACTAGACTGAGGGTGCCAGCTCTTCATCCGACACTGCTTGTTGGAACTCCCTTAGTTTCTTTCCAAGAGCCTCTCCATAGAGCAACTCAAAACATGGCAGCTGGTTTCCCCTGGAGTGACTGATCCGATAGGTATTAGATAAGAAGCAGAGCAACCAAGACAAAAGCCACATTGCCTTTGAATGAGACCTAGTCTCCAAAGGTGGCCAGCTTCACTTCTACTGAACTCCATTCATTGGAAATAAGTGACAGCAGTTCAGCCCACACTCCACTTCTTCAAGGGAGGAATATAAAAGAACAACCACATAGGTAGTGGTTAGAAGCATGGAAATTAGATACATTTGGAACCAGGAAGATCTGGGTTTGAATCTTGACTGTGCTATCTACCAGCTGTGGATTCATGCACAAATTATTTAACCTCCCTACATCATAGTTTCACCAAATGTACAGTTAGGTGGATCATGGGGTTTTGTGTGGCATTAAATACTATAATATACAAAAGGACTTGGTGTAGGCCCTGACTATAGTAAGCACTTAATTAATGTTGCCAACACAGTAGTAACTGCTTAAGCCAACTATCTATTAAGCATCCACTAAGTAGAGAATATACAGTTCTTTGCCCTGTAAGAGCTTACAATCTAGCAGTAACAAAAATAAGTCTGAATCTAGACATACAAAAACTAAGGTGATTTTTCCTTTAGAAATGAGAAGAATTTCTAAAGAGAGGCAGTCAGAAAAACAGGCTATATAAAAAATATATAGTAGGTATAGACACTTCTGTTTGCTTTTTAAGTTTTTTTTTGAGACAGAGTCTTACTCCCTTGCCCAGGCTAGAGTGAGTGCTGTGGCATCAGCCTAGCTCACAGCAACCTCAAACTCCTGGGCTCAAGCAATCCTTCTGCCTCAGCCTCCCAAGTAGCTGGG
>CAUYRT010026770.1:0-16521 GCA_963574885.1 Lepilemur ruficaudatus
GTAGTCCCAGCTACTCGGGAGGCTGAGGCAGAAGGATCGCTTGAGCCCAGGAGTTTGAGGTTGCTGTGAGCTAGGCTGACGCCACGGCACTCACTCTAGCCCGGGCAACAGAGTGAGACACTGTCTCAAAAAAAAAAAAAAGGAGAAAAGGCAGGCACAGGAAGGAAGACCAGTTAGGAGGCAAGAGTTCAAGGGAGAGAGAATGGTGGTTTAAACTAGTACAGAAGCAGTAACAGTAGTGAGAAATGGTCAGGTTCTGAATGCAGAGTGAGTTAACAGAATTTGTTTTCATCTAAACTGACAGTTGATATACTCCTACTCTGGAAAGGACAGAGGCTCCCAGAAAAATTCTTCACTATTACTATGATGCATACATTCCCACTATTTCCTCCTTCCTTTTCTGATGTTTACATCACCCTGTCCCTTGATTTACATAGTATATTATTCTTAGCCCTAGTTCCAGCCAGTGAGAGGCATCAACCTATTATCTCTCTTTTACAAACCATGACCTAACTGTAAGTCAAACCACAAACCAGGAAAGAGTCCAGGCCAACAACTACATTGTCTTTTGACTCAATTTCAAAATGTCTGACCCCATCAGAGGACTGCATTATAAACAGACTCTTCCACCCGGTCTTATTAATCACACGGCCCAGAAAATACCTGACATCATCCCTACAATGTGGCCAAATAAAGCTTTGAATGGCGGATGTTTTCTGCTTCCTGAGTTGCTCGAGAAAGATTAGAAAACCATCAGGAAAACATGGGGAAAGTATGCAACAGAAGCAGAAAGGAGCCTTGGATGTGATATGGAATTAAGGGAACATTTCCAACTTTCCTATTAAAATTCTCTTATGCAAATAGGCTTTAACATAGGAAATGATGTTTAATAAAATGTGCTGCTGAAGCTTCACAATGGAATCTCATGAAAACTAGAAAATGGGAATAAAAAAATCCAATGAGTCACTCTACTTCTTCCACACAACTCCCAAAAGACAAAGTGGAACGGCGTGCACCAGTGTCATGATGCAGATCACAGCAACAAAGCCACTGGAAAGAGTCTATGGTAAGTACTAACCTGAGGCTCAACAGGGAGAAATGCTAATAACAGCCCCTCAAGCCAAAGGAGTTTACTCAAAACAGGAGTTTGCTGAGAATTCCTGCAGCAAATCCTCCACTTTATTTCATTAACTGCACTTCCAAAAACTGGCCACATGGGGGCACCAGCATACCCAAATGAAATTTCTGTGTTTTTCCTAATCTGAGATGTAGTGAGGCACTATTCATTCTCCCACAGTGATTAGTAGAAATACTGAGGCTGATACAGGCATAGACCAGCCAAAGAATATAAAACTGGCCACATTCAGAGAATTTTACAAATAACATACTGCAGTTTATGGTCTGTTCCACTGTTCCCTCAAACCTCTTTTTAAAAAGCATACTCCTAGGGACTCCAGTCCCTAGCCTCCTGCTCTTTCTTTTCCAGGCTTCAGGTCACCTCTCTACTATAACTCTCGGGGACACATGTCTAGCCCTGGTCTCTCCTCGGAGTTCAAGTCCTACTCTAGTTATTGCACTCTCGTTATTGCAACCATCATTTCTAACTCAACACTTCTATAAAGCCAATTCATCATTCCTTACAGACCAACTGTCCCTCCAGATTTTCTGACTTCTCTCATCAATAATAGAAAAAACCACTAACATTACCCAGCATGTGCCAGGCTTTACATGGATTAATTCATTCAATACTTAAAATAACAAAGAGGTTCAATAGCTTGTTCAAAATCATGTAGTTTAAGAATTGTCAGAGCTGCAATTTGAACCCAAGCAGTCTAGCTACAGACCCATGATCTGAACCATTATGTTGTTATATTTGATATTTCCCTTTGAAGTTATATATTTATAATTCCAGTTTTCCACAAGTAACCAACATATTTTTGTTGGCAATGGTCAAGTTAAAGCCTGGAGGTTAAAGGTCTTCCGCTAACTGTGAGGCGTGAGTGCAAGGAGCAGGTCTCTCATTCATGCTGTATTTCTAGCACCTCGCAAGGGTCACAGCATATATAATAATAAGCATTCAGCACACACGCTGTTTGAACTGGCTGAAGTCACATTAAAATCAACATGTACACAGACTAAGAGAGAAAAAAATTCCTCCAGAGTCCGTGTGTAGTTTTCACCAACAAGAATACAGAACTGGTGACAGGAGCTGCTATTTTGAAAATAATGAGCAGAATAATCTTGTTTCAAAGTCAAAGCAAATGTAGGAAAAAAAGAAAAAAATGATCATAAAGGCATTTTAAGTGGAAAGGTCTATAGAAATCTTTACTCAAGAAAAGTGTACACTGAAACGGGGTGAGGTAGAGGAGTGGGAGGATGGGGAGAAGACAGGATCTGTGGGAGCTGTGAAGGCAGGTGTCTGGAACTATGGTGTCCCATTCAAACCACAGAGCCTACTCTTATGATGTTGTGGGTTGGGCCTTACTTTTATAATACCTTAGTTATTTAATTTCCTATGTTCTAGAAAAGCCAGAACTACCACTCTGCTAAAAAGTCTAAGTCTTGGCAAGGTCATACGAACAGGTGGAGGCAAGGCAATTATGACCTTGCCCAAATATGTTTATTCTTTTTATGTAAGGCTGAAAGCAGAATGTGACTAGTTATCAGAATCTTTCTGACTAGTTATCTGTAATTATAAGTCTGGTTTCTCTTGATATATTTGTTCATTCATGTGTTAAGCCGTAATTTAATAAATGCTGACCAACTAGGTACTAGGGATGTAACTGTGATCCGGGAAAATATGGTCACATGTGCAACCTACACGAAAGTAAAAAGGGGAAGTAGAGGGTGTTAAGAAAGCACATCATCTGGCTGCTTTCTTACCCAGAAAGGGGGCATTAACCCAGACTTTGGATAGTCACAGAAGGTTTCCTAACTATTATCCAGGCTGAGATCTAAAGGATGATTATAAGTTAGCTGGGAAAGTATGGGAAAGTTGGTTCCAGGCAAGGAATATGTGCAATGGCCTGGGAGTGAGAAAGCATGGTGCATCCTAGGGATGGGGTGGGCGAGAAAACACCAATTAGAAAAGCTGAGAGGAAGTGAACTTTCTCATGGAAAGCTGCTAAGTGTATGAATTTATACAAAATCATAAATTTCTACAGAGAAACTTGGGGACATATTCAAAGCCTTATAAAGGTGTGCCTTTTGACCTAACAATTTCATTTCTGGGAAATTATCTTATGGAAAGAATTAAGTATGTGCATAATGATTTAGCAATAAGGAAAATAAACATGCCAATGCTTATAAAAGCAAAATGTTTAAAACCACCTAAGTGCCCATCTATTGAAAACTAGTTAAATAAATCATAATGCAACCACGTCAGAGTATTCTGCAATCATTACAAATTATGTTGAAGATTAATATTTATTGACATGAAAAAATGTTCACAATATGACTTTAAGAGAAAGAAGCAAGATATAGTACAGATCCTATTTCAAAAATACATGAGCAGGTGCTTATTTCTGGACTGTAGGATTATCAATGTTTTTAGCTTCTTTTTTGCTTACCTTTTTAATATTTCTTCAATGAATCTATAATGCTTTTTAATAGAAAGAACTATTGCTTAACTTTGTTAAAAGATTTAATTGTCACCAGGCGTGGGGGCTCATGCCTGTAATACTAGCACTCTGGGAGGCTGAGGCGGGTGGATAGCTCAAGGTCAGGAGTTCAAAACCAGCTTGAGCAAGAGCGAGATCTCCTCTCTACTATAAATAGAAAGAAAACTAAAAATATATAGAAAAAATTAGCCAGGCATGATGGCACATGCCTGTAGTCCCCACTACTCGGGAGGCTCAGACAGAAGGATTGCTTGAGCCCAGGAGTTGGAGGTTGCTGTTGGAGGTTGCTGACGCCACGGCACTCACTCTAGCCTGGGCAACAGAGTGAGACTCTGTCTTAAAAAAAAAATTTTCAAATATATTTCAGTTCCTTTCTAAAATTGCTAAAAAATGTTAACACAATGATTTAGTTAGCAGGTTTGTTTATTTATTTATTTATTTCTGGCAAATACTATAATAGTCTAGTTTCATAAGTTAGACAATATACAAAAAGTGATCAAATATTGAAAAGGGCAATGTTAGTTTAATATTGATGACATTTGATTAGTGAATTACCTTAAAAAATTAAATGCTTCTAAATTTTAATTAATAGCATATCTTTGCCATTGCAACATAATAAATCCACTTCAAGTATTTTTTTCTAAAGAAATAATTGTGTATGTGTATATATACACATATTTATGCATGTACATACATTCATATAAACACACAATACTTGTTTACAAAGGTGTTTATGCTAATAACAAAAGAACAAAATTTTTAAATTTAAAAATTATTGTAGACATAATTTAAATTTATAAAGAATGAAATAACAAAATGTACAGAATATTATGAAGAAACTAACTTGATGTTTTTAATATATTTAGGCTGTTTGTGATCCTTATAATCTTTAATGTTTCCTATCTTTTACAATATAGTATATTTGTTTATAATAATTTTATATTTTAAATCAGAATGTACATAAAAAGATATGCTTTACATTTTCACTTTATGTCTCACTTGACTTTCATAATAGCCATTAAAGAAAGTCATTTTTCCTTTTTTGCTATCAGAATACTGAGAACCAAATTGATAAGTGATCTGCCAATATCTCACAGATACTAAATGCCAAATTTAGTTCTTACAATCAGGTTTTCTTTCTCAGACTGCGGTATTCTTTTTACTGCATCATTCTGACAGCATATGTAGTGTTACACTTCATGCTTAAATATATATTTCACCATATTTATGCACCTGAAAATTTAGACTTGCCTAAGTAGTGGTTTTAAGTACATAGGCTTAAATTGATTATAGCGATTTTTAAAATTATTCAGTACTTGACAAATGTAAATGGTGACAAATATATTTCTTGTCAAAAGATTACTGAATAGCTAAACATTGAATGGAACCCCACCATCAATATTTCCAATATTCAGTTGCTAGGAGGGACATGGAATTTTACTTTAATGCAAGCATAGCCCAGGGGTGCTATATTTAAAACTACATTGGCATTTCTATTAAAATTCCAGCTTTTCATGGGTTTATGCCAAAGCCATAACAATTCTATCTGATAGAAAGGAAGATTTGAAAGTCTCTGTGGAGATTGTTTTCTTCTTTTTTCATATAAAATCAGCCTACGTGTTTGTTTTCTTCATGAAATCCAAACACTTTAGCAGGACACGAATCTTGGGTAAGTATTAGGCTGTTCAGGTATACCAGCACTCTACAGATTTGAGAAAATTGTGAGCTAGTCATATAGTCTGAAGGCTTGTCTATTTCAAACTCCGTCCTTATGAATTTAAAAAAACTTTTTGTTAACAGTAGTGGACTCCAAACCCAGAATAATTTGAGTCACCGTGCCAATAGTTTATATTGAACAGAGAAATGCGATGTTAGGTTTTCCATATTACTGAGAAAATCCTATCATTTATATTTTACTTTTGGGATGGTGACACAAGCCTATTAGCTATTACTCAGAGAAACATAAATTTGTTTATTTATTTATTTATTTATTTGAGACAGAGTCTTGCTCTGTTGCCCTGGGTAGAGGGCAGTGGCATCATCATCGCAGCTCACTGCAACCTCAAACTCCTGGGCACAAAGCGATCCTTCTGCCTCAGCCTCCCGAGTAGCTGGGACTACAGGCACGCACCACGATGCCAGGCTAATGTTTCTATTTTTAGTAGAGACGGGATCTCACTCTTGCTCAGGCTGGTCTTGAACTCCTGACCTCAAGCAATCCTCCCGCCTCAGCCTCCCAGAGTGCTGGGATTACAGACATGAGCCACTGCACCTGACTCCAAGAGAAACATAAATTTAAAAACTTTGTAATTCTTTTCCATCATTCAATTAAATATGTTTTTATTGAGTACTAGAATTCTTTGCTTAGAATTGTGTAACTACTGTAGGAGATAAAGGGAAGTATTGGACATAACTCTGTTCTCAAAGGGTTAACAATTTCCTTGGGGACAGATAAGATAAACCCATGAAACAGTGTGGTTCAAATACATACAATCATTGTGACAGATGGAAAACCTTGTGATACTGAATACAGTTTAACTAGAGATTGCCTCACTTCTTAAGGACTTAAGGACTGAAAACAACATGATGAAATTCTATGCATAAGGAACATTAGGAAATTTGCAGAGAGTTATTGATCATACCAAGTCTCAGCTTTCTTAACTATAAAGTGAGAATTAAATGTGATCACTGTTTTTCAACATGAAGGAGGGCTATTATACCTCTTTTAGTGGTCATAAAATCAATTAAATTGGTCACAGTCAGCATTCTTTTAGGAAATAAAGTAGTATAGAATAGATAAAATAGAAAATATCAAAGTATATCACATAGTGAGGGTAAGTGTTCTTTCATGAAACATATTTTAAATTTTGTGTGGAATGTGTCTCTGTGTGTGTGTGTAATCCACCATAAAATGTATTTCCTTTTTGTGGGTCACAACAAATACAGTTTAGATTAGATGAACTAGTTTCATTTTATTTCTTAAGGTCTGTAGTTTCATAGACTGTCTCAGATTTCATCAGGCTATAACAACACTGCCACATTAAACATTAATCTTCATTGGATTTAAAACTTCATCGGTTTATGCAAGAAATTCATTCCTTCTCAAATCCCTCCCTGTTCTCCCAATCTGTTATTGTAGAGAATATGAAAGTTGGTGGTATCTTACATGTGTCATGACTATTCTAGTACAATTTTTTCTACCCTGCGTGTTCTTTTCTAGGCACTGAGCCAAGTCTCTCCTGAGACTCATTCCCAGTCCTTTTGAAGTCTCTGCAAGTGCTGAATGTCACACACAGTATCATGTTGACTCTGAAGCACCACGGCTCTATTCCTGGGGTCTCACAGAGCAGTTCGTGAATGGAGTTCTTCCAGCTTCTAGCTTGAGCCCACTTATTTTTACCAGATATCAAACCTAATCCAAATGTCCTAATCCATCATCTATGTATTTGTCACTTCTCTTTCCTCAAGTCCTCCTGCAGAGTCCCTCATTTTTCTCCAGACAAAAGATAACAGTCTTTGTCTAGATCATTTGCCTATTTGCTCTTGGGCCCTAAACTTCATCCTTCCTGATTCTGCCATGTATTTAAGGAAGCCTGAGGTCAGCACATTCTATTTCTCAGACCTCCTTTGACAGCTGGCCTTTTACTGAGTTCTTATCGTTAAGAAGGAGAATAGGAAATCAGAAAGTGGGAGGAAGAGAGAAGCTTTCTATTTCAGGCTCCTTCAGTTTGGTAGTTGTCGACAATTGCTAGAGATGCAAAGAGGAGGTGTGACAAAGGACTTAATCTGGCAAAGGCAGCTACCTTTTCAACATCAGTCCTGCGCTTGCAATCTGGAACTTCTTTGGTGGATCAAACTTCAATTACAACAGAATTTCCAGCAGATTTGCGTTAGCCGTAAGGTCATGGACTCCAGCTCAATGATTTTAGCAGCCTTTGATCTTTGAGCATCATACCCTTTCCTTTTCTTTCTGTAGATAACACACCTTTTTCCTTTTTGCTCTTCATGTGCTTCCTACATTTGCCTAACCAATTCTCCATGTTACATTTCCTCCGAATTACTGGAGTTGATCTATTTCTACAACTGAAGTCTGACTAATACAGTCTTGTACATGTTAAATTCTTTGACATAATTGACTATGGGAGACAGATGAAAGTGTTTGCCCTTCATTGATGAGTAGTTTCAGCATTGGTGCTTGAAATATATTAGAATATTTTTCAACAAAACTTCATTCCCTCCAATCTCCACACGGGGAGCACATTTCTCTGTTCCCTAGATGTGGAGCATGGTCATGTGATTTCCTTCGACCCAGATGTGAGGTAAGTAACAGCATTAAAGTAGTGCCTTAGGGGGCATCACATGTTTCTGCCACCCCCTTGGGAAGTTCCTGACTGTACCAGAAGGAAATCATGCTTCACTTAGCTTCTGCCCCTCTCACCCAGGCCTCGGAGTGAATGTGCATGGAGCAGAACTGCCCCCAAAGGCATGTGGACGTGCAGCACAAAGCTAGGTTGCCTCCGCCAACCCACAGCCCTGTGAAAATGAGAATAAAAGCTGTTGTTTGTCACTGAGATGTTTCAATTGGTCGATATGCAGAAAAAGCTGCTAATGCCATAGTTTTCTACTACATTTTAGCTTTTCCTGTCTTACTGACTCTTCTCTATGTAACTGCTGACAAGGATAATCTCTGCGATCAGTATCCGTAAAACCCTGGGACCTGGCCATTGTGGCCTGTCGTGACCTGTTATATAACATCTGGTGATTTCATTTAGAATTCTGGAAAAAATTGAAATGTGATTAATTTTTCAGGACTTGTGAAAAACAGAAAGCAACTAGTAGGCTTAGCCTTCACTTTATTTCTCAAAAAAATTTAAACTAAAAATTTGGTATCCTTTGTTCATGTATTGTGAGGGATACAGCATAAACCAAACGACGAAGTTCCCCGATCTCAATCTAGACTTGAAGACAGACTCCAAATTATAAACAAATAAATCTACACTATAACGCCATATGCTATTTTGTGTTTCAGACAGGGTGATCAGTGAAGATCTTTGGTTTTCTGCCATAGTTGTGGTAAATACTAGCAGAGCTTATATCTGTGTTACTGTTAATATATATATATATATATAAAACTCTATTATTTTGTATATAAGGTTCGTTCAGAAAAAAATATTTTTTAATTCAGCAATAATTTTGTTAAATGAAATCCCATGCCTTGCAGAATAGCTGATGACAAAAAAAAAAAATTGGTTTACTGGAAAGTTACAAAAGCGTATCTTTATCTTTGAGAACCCAACAATAAGAAGTGCACCCAGACATATCAAATGATTGGAACTAGAAATTAGAAAATTATCCAAAGAAATACTTTCTCCATTTCTCTCTTTTCTGAAGCTGCATTCTCTCTGCTCTTCACTTTGCTTGGTGAATATCTGATTTATTCTTTACTCTGCAAAGTGACTTTCTCTAATTATGCACAACCCAATGAGGCCAGTTTAGCTCCAGATGCATAGATATTACACAAAGATAGCTGGTAATCTTCTCCAATTCCAAATTCTTAGTATAGGGAATATTATTAACCTTGCCCAAGCTCAGAATTTCTCTGGGTCTATGATTCTCAAAGTGTGGTCCCTGTGCCAATTAAGAGCAGTATCACCTGGTAATGTGCTAAGGATACAAATTCTCAGGCCCAGCCTCAGACCTCCTGAATTAGAACCTCTGAGGTGTTGATCAGAAATCTGTATCTGAACAAGCCTTCCAGGTCATTGTGATACATGCTAAACCTGGAGAACCACTGCTCTAGGTTGTGTCTCTAATACTGATGAAAATATGTGTAGGTAGATAGCTTGGTTCATATAACAAAAATTTGTTCACTTTTATGAACAATGGGGTAACGCAGGGATGGGTGCTGAAGAAATTTCTTTTAAATAAAAAAGGGAAATGTGGAATAGAGAAGAAATGATTAAGCTCCTAAGTACATTTCTTAGGATCCTTCTAATCTATAGTTCCATTAGGGAAATTGATTATGCATACATTTCCTTCCAAGACTGGATTTTTTATTTATAGAAATTGCTTCTATTAAATATAAGAAATTTGTTTTTCATATCTGAGTTAAGTCATAAGTTGGAACACACAAAAAAACATGTGTTTTTAATTTTTTGCCCCAGAGGTATCAAATCCAAAAACATAGAAAACCATTTTACTTATAAGGCTCCTCATAAAAAATAGTGTTTAAATTTCTCTCATATCATGCTTTAGATTTTAAAATAGTATAAATATTGTTTGTAGGGCAGTTTGCTAGCTAAATAACTCCATGGGAAGCCCAGCACAACATGGTTAATAAATACTGGATAAAGCTATTTGGTGTTCATAAAGTCTTTTCTCTGACATTCTTATACGCTATGTCAGTATTAAATTCATGAAGACAGCAGTGAGATTTAAAAGAATTGCTTGTTCGGAATATTTTCCACTAAAATAGAGACCTCTGTATTTGGGTACATTGCAGTAGAAGGAGAAGAGAAATTTTGGTGATTTAATAACCACTCTTTATTCTGAACAAGTAGGAATCAAAGAAAATCCTCACCATCATAATGCTGTCCCGGGTACTGAACAAAGAAAACTACAAGATGTGCCCTTTGTCCTTCAAGAGATTACAATCTGAGAACATTTATTTCGCCTTAAAGGAACTGATTTAAGAGACCCAGTGCAGAGCAGAAGTCACACATTGAGTTCCCAGGCGGTTAATAAGTAGATGAAACAGAAGTCGAAGAGACAGGACTCATTTTATATAGATGGAAATGCAACCTGCTGGGGGTAGAAAGACTTGATCTTTTCACCTGTGTTAAATACTCATAAGGCACAGAACAGCTTACTTGATCTAGGTTCAAAATCTTTCCACCGCCGTTCACTATCTTTGCTTCTTTACTTCCTCTCTCAAAGATCAACTGCTAAAATAAAACACAGGAAGTGAGACAAAAATATATTTATTCTGGGAATATTAGGGGCAAATAAAACACATTATTGATTCATGCAGAACGCAGCATAGAAAGAAGAATGTATGTAATGGTAGAGACAGGGGAAAACATAAAAACAAGACTTGGACATTACCTTAATGATGACATAAAGATACAGGAAGAAGGCAGTAAGGATTGGAAGGCACTTGGAAAGCTGACAACTGAAATTGTAATCCAGAGTTTGAAGAAAACAAGTTTAAATATATATATAAAATATTTAAAACATACAAAAAAAATGTTAAAAAATTCCTAAACCCATCAATTAAAAAAAAATCACAAAAACATTTCATATCTGTGTTCTCCTATTTGAGTTTATAACTATCCTGATTTTTTAAAAATCATTATTCCCTGTCAGTATAAAATGGTTTTATAATATATATATGTGTGTTAATAGAAAAGATTGATAAATTAGACATCAAAATTTAAATATTTTGATAACAAGGAAAAAATCTTAAAAGATAACGCTATAGATGTTGAAACTTATCAATTTACATAATTGACGACACATAAGGATAAAAGTCGAACAAAAAATTAAAAATCAACAAAGAATATGAGTAAGTGGTTTTTAGACAAAAGTCAAAAGACCTTTAAATATGTGAAAATGTATTAATTCTCAGCTGTAATTATAGCAATTAAAATTTATAAAAAAAGAAAATAATAGTCTATTACCCATCTTATTAGAAAAGAATTTAAAATGCCAACAATTAGAGGACAAATTTTGAGGAAATAGTGATTTCTTTCATTGTTGATGGCAGGGTGGACAGTAGAACAATTTTGCAAGACAATTTAGCAAGAACTGTGAACACCAAAAATGTACATATACTGTGAATCAGCAATTCTCATTTTAGGTATGTAAGAAACAGCAAATGTAGACGTGCATATGGAGACATAGCAAGGTATTTAATGACTGAATATGCTTGCCAAAAATTTAAAAAAAACACAAAAACAAAATAAGCAGAAATTCCAACACCAGAAAAACAATTAAGTCTAGTTTGCTCATTTGATGAAATGATACATAAGCGGGTATAAGGAATAAACTAAACCTATATGCATACTTCAGAGATATTGCAAGTTCGGTTTTGGACCATGGCAATGAAGTGAGTCACACAAATTCTTTTTGTTTCCCAGGACATATAAAAGTTATGTTTACACTATACTGTCTATTAAGTGTTCAATAGCATTATGTCTAAAAAAACAATGCACACCTATTAATTACAAAATACTTTATTGCTAAAATTGCCAATGACCATCTGAGACTTCAATGAATTGTAACACTTTTGCTGCTGGAGTGTCTTGCTCTGACGTCGATGGCTGCTGACTAATCAGACAGGCGGTTGCTAAAGGCTGGAATCGCTGTGGTAATTTGTTAAAATAAGACAACAACGAAGGTTGCCACATCCATTGACTCTCCCTTTCATGAAAGGTTTCTCTGTAGCATGCAATGCTGTCTGATAGCATTTTACTGACAGTACAACTTCTTCCAAATTAGACTCAATCCACTCAAACCCTGCCACTTGCTGCTTCGCCTGTACTTTTGTGTTATGTAGACGGCTTCTTTACTTAAACCTGATGAGCCAGCCTCTACCAGCTTCAGACTTTTTTCCTGCAGCTTCTTTCTCTTTCTCATAGAATTGAAGGGAGGTAGGTCCTTGCTCTGGATGAGGCTTTGGTTTAAGGGAATATTGTGGCTGCGTTGATCTTCTATCCAACGACTAAAACTTTCTTCATATCAGCAACTAGGCTATGTTGCTTTGTTTTCATTTTTGTATTCCCTGAAGTAGCACTTTTATTTTCCTTCAAGAACTTTCCATTTGAATTCACAACTTGGCTAACTGTTTGGTGCAAGAGGCCCAGCTTTCAGCCTATCTCTGCTTTCAATAAGTTTAATCATTTTTAGCTTTTGATTTAAAGCGAAAGATGTGTGGCTCTTCCTTTCACTTGAACACCTAAAGGCCATTTATAGGAGTGTTAATTGGCCTAATTTCAACATTGTTGTGTCTCAGGGAATAGGGAGTCCAGACGAGCGGGAGAGGAATGGGTGAATGGCCAGAGGGTGCAGCAGTCAAAGCGCCCACATTTATTAAGTTCATCATCTCATATGGGTGCAGTTCACGGTGCCCTAAAACAACTACAATGGTAACATCAAAGACCACCCATCACGGATCACCATAACAGATACAACAACGAAAACAGTTTGAAATATCATAAGAATTATCAAAATCTGACGCAGCGACACAAAGTAAGCGCATGCTGTTGGAAAAATAGCGCCAATAGACTTGCTTGATGCAGGGTTGTCACAAACCTCCAATTTGCAAACAATGCGATATTTGTGAAGTATAATAAAGTGAAGCGCAATAAAACAAAGTACAGCTGTAAATGAGTTAGCGTAGACAATTGAAAACATATTTGAGTGAAAACAAAGCATATTGCAAAATTATAAGCACACCATATATTAATTAGCTAAAAACAAAACCTGCACCATAAATTGCATATATTTTCATGCATGTATTTGGATATATAAACTGTCTTTTCGGTTTCTCCCAGTAGGACACACCCCAAATCAGGTATGGATGGGGAGAGCAGAGGATCGTGGTCAAAAGGAACTTAAGCTTCAAATCTAACGTTCTCATTATTTTAAAAGACCGATGCAATTAAGTATTATGTGTAATTACACATTTGGACGATGAAGATAAAAGTAAATTAGATTTAGGAGGTACTTTCAGGGAAGTAAAACTTGAATCACACACTCAGCCTGGACTCTAAATGTGATATATATTAGATCTTCATGTAAATGGAAGCACTGGATTATTATAGCATTAGACATGCAAATAATTTTGCTCAGATATCTGCCTCCAAAGAAAGAATGTGCTTAGCTTGACAGAATGAATTCATTTGTTCACCAAGTACTGGATGCCTACCATGTACCAGTTGTTGTTCTGCGTGATAGGAATACAACAGTAAGCAAAACAGAACACAGTCTTGTGCAGTGGAGCTTATGCTGTGGTGTAATACATAAAAATGTTAGATGGCAATAAATGATATGGAAAAAAAAGCAAAAAAGGAAGATACAAAATTAAAGGGGAATAATTGGGAATGAAAGGTGGGCACAGGGATCATTCGGTTGTTACAGGTTTTGAATCGTACTCTGTTAAATGGAAAGCAGTAGGTGAGTTTTATGCAAAAAAAGATCCTACTAGGATCTTTCTGGGTGCTGTGATGAGAACAGAACAAGACAGAGCAAGGGCGGAAATGGTGAGAATTCTTGGTAGGTTACTGCAATAACCCAGGCAAGAGAAGGTGGTGATTTGGACTAGAGTAATAATAGAAAAATGGTGAGAAATATTGAAATTCAAGTTGTGTTTTGAATGTAGAGTCCACAGGATTTGTTGCAGGGTGCTTGCAAAGAACTAGAGAGACAGTGAAGTCAGAGATAATCCAAGGTTTTTGACTTAAATTATAAGGATTTAATTACTATAAACTGAGGTGGGTAAGACTGAGGAAGGAGCAGGTTTGGGCGGATGAAAAGAAGCTATGCTGAGCACAGCGAAGGCTGAGTTAGGTATTTCTTAATATATGATTGCTCCATTTTCCATTATAAATTAGTAATAGAAATTCTGGTTAACCATCGTTTTTGAGTGTGGTTAGTATCTCTTTCTCTGTAAAATAAGACCGCTATCAATATACAGGTAAACTCATTAATTTAGAATATAAAGAAGGGGAAAAGACTGGCTTTTGGAATCTGCTGGCTGCCAGCCAGTCCGCCACGTGACAGACATTTTCTAGGGACAAGTATGCTTCAGCATCTGTCTGCTTTGGAACTTCAGTGCTGTGGTGTCAGAAACATGTAACTGAGGTATGACGTACCTAATTTACCATTTAACTCAAAAGAGAAAGGAGAGCAAGTGCATGGTGTATCATAAATTTTTAAAACTTCGTATTTTCCTGATGCCTCAAAATCCCCTTAAATAGGCCATAAGTGCCCCGCCTAGGTGACCGGGTGCACCAGTGTGATAAGGCTGATCCTTGCCACAGTTCCCCTTTTTGCCCTCCATGATTGTGACCTAGTGATGTACCAATGAAATCCCCTGATACCTTTTGCTTATGTGAGTACCCTGACCCCAGCCAACTCGGACACCCAATCACCTGGCACTCATTCAGAGAACAGCTCTCTCCCTCTCTCTTCCCCTGCTCTCTAGCTGCTTAGAGTAGAACTCCCACTGCATAGGAGCTTCTCCTATATGGTCCCATGCACGGTTTGCTATGCCTCCCGTCTCTAGTACCTATGAGTACAATAAATTCTGCCATTTTATATACCTCTCTGAGTATAATTTCCAGAGCCATGTTGGAATGATCCTTAAAATTCCCACAATGGGAACCCATTCTCCTATTTACAGTACACATGGGCAGAACCTTCCAAGCATACTTCTTTATTAAGACATGCTAAGCAGGAAGGAACAAGTAGCAAAAGAGGAACTGTGTGTCTGAACTTGGATTGTGGCTGTGGTGGACGGCTTTTTACATACATCTTCCTTGAGGGTTGAAGCACAAGTAAGCAGTCTCAGCAAATATTAATATAGTTGCCTTCAGCTTAATTTCCATACACCCTAGTCCACTTCTTTGTCTTTTCCTGCTTCATAGGTTCTAGGAAAAAATATGCTAAAGCTTCTTTTGCCAAGCAAGCTCAACCCAGATTTAAAAGTGGTTAGCTATAGCAATAGCGCCTGCAGATTTTGTTTCCTAGCGCTTTTACAAATCTTGGGAAAAAAAAGATAGGGAAGAAGTAGATTTCACAGGAATATTTTACTCCAGAGAATATACTTATGTTAGGACAAATAAGAAATTGGAAATTTTAGAGATGAGCATGGAGGTCTATATTAACTTATGGAGCAAAAAGGGAAACTGAAGTATATGAAAATTTTATTTTGATCCTAAAATAAATGTCTTTTTGTAAAAAGTTAATATATTAATATAACATTTTGGACTTTGACTTCAAGACCTTACCATAAATGATAAGAAGTTAAACAGAACCTCCTGTTGAACTAACAACTCTTAAATATGCTCACTTTTTTGCTCTGTTTCATCAGTCATCATAAAACACTATTTTTTTCTCATTTTAACACCTTTGAATTTTGATGTGTATTGAAATCAATAACGTGTCACAACAGCAATCAGTCAGGGAGGATAATTGTCATTATTTATGCATGAGTAGCTATCAAAATGCCAGATTGAAACTTACAGAAAAGGTAGCAGTGGCTTGTAGGAAAGCCCAGAGATAACACTGGAGCGTTCTTTTAAACTCTTAGAAACCATAAGTAAAGGAATCACACAGTGTTTAACAAAATTCCTGACATGGTATTTAAAAGTAAGCTAGATCACCATAATTGCAAAATTATCTAAAGAGCCCATTACTAAAGGGTTCTTCTGTATAAGATTTTTTTTGAAATGCTACATTATCGATGTTCTTGAGGATGATATCAATGACAAAATTGAAAAATTATTCAGAAAACTTGTAGTCTCAATGTGTAAAATTTGTAGAAACAACTCAGTTTATTTTGATTACGCTTTCCTACATGCATGCATAAGATTGATAAAGATATAATCCTAAAAGAGCTTTTTTAGTATAAAAGTATAAAATATAAAGCTAAGTGAGAGTAATATTGAATTACAGCTTACTTGGAAGCATCTTTAGAAGTAACAGTGCATCCTAGAGTCAATAGCACCTTAGATTCAATGAAGTAAAATATATGTTTTAAAGCAATGATTTTTTATCAGAAATAAAATCAAATTACCTTTAAAAACTGTGATATCATAGAAAGTGCATTGGATGGTAATCAAGAGGTCTAGCCGTAGCATTAACTTGCTGGAAAACATTAAGAGGCACTGAAATTTTA